>PVKH010024320.1:0-13654 GCA_004027955.1 Chaetophractus vellerosus
CTTTAATGAGCAAAAAGGAAAAATGATGAAGGAGAAGGAAGAAGAGGGTAGAGGTCAGAGAGAGTCATCCAGGACCTAGAGATAGCTCTTCAGGCACTCACAGGAGTTGGGTATCATGCAGGCTATGACTAATGCAGTTAGAGGACTTTTCGCCTGAGGCTTCTCCTGGGGCGAAGAGAGGGAGGTTCTCCAGTTTCCACAAATCATGTAGAGAAAGAGTATATGATTTGTGGTTCCAGCAGTGATAGGCCTAAAGTAAAAACCTTCACACAATCAGTCTTGAAAAATGACTCTGGCCTTGAGATGTGTTTTTTCTTTCCACGGAAGTGGCAGTAGTGACCTTTCCCTGAATGCAATTTCCATTTGACAATTATGCATCAATACTTCCCAAGTGCCTACTGTGGACCAAACCATATGGGGATGAAGGCATGATCCTGCCATAGAGAAGTGTGTGACCTATGGAGGGAGGCAAACCTGGGGACTGCATTGGTCCTGCTCCCAAGAGAGCCTTGCAAGGTGCCACTGGGAACTCTGCACCCTCTTCTACCAGCAAGAATTGATTCTCAAAGCTGAGGTCCCAGTGTCATTGTATTAAGCTTGAGCCTTTCTCATTCAGTCCTTCATTTTATTTACTCACCCCTCAAATATCTATGAAACCTCCATTCAGTGACAGACCGTGTGCTAGACACCTCACAGTGCCTCCATTAAAACATGATTTAAACATGGTCCCTGACCTTACATGGGTCAGGTGGCAACAAAGAGATAAACACTTATAATATCATGTAAGACTTGCCGTGTCAAGAGAAATTTGGACTGATAGTTCTTATTTTTACTTGTGGGGCTGGGTCTGGTGGTGGGAAGGAGACAAGGAGCAGGGGTGTTCGAAAAAAAGCAGTGTACAACTGAGGGCTGGGAGTATAATTAGGTCTTGGCACCTAACTTAGTCCCTGTCACATAAAAGAAAGCCCAAAAATGTGTATATCTATTGCAGGTGATGTGCCACACTAATGGAGAATGTATATGTGGGAGGTGTGGGAGGTGGGGTATATGGGTACCCCTAAGATTTTTATGTAACATTTATGGAATCAATGTATCTTTAAAAATTTTTTTTTAAATTAATTAAAAAAAAAAACCAATAAGCCAATGAAGAAACAAATGAAGTCAATGTGTTTCTGGTGGAAGTTACTCTCTAGAGGAAGAATCAAAGGTGAAATACAAGGAGGTGATGTTTATTCAGGGCCTATGTGTGTGTATTTGTGTGTGTTAGGGAGTTATTTTAGATTGGGTATTAGGCATTGAGTTCACTTTTTAATTTACATTTTCTTCACGAAGCTGAAAGATGGAAATGTCGACCTTGTGTCTTTTGGACTGGCGTGGATGGATCAGACAGCTTGGTGTACAGCAATTTTGACCAAACAAGTCCTTGAACTTTGACATAAATGCCCAAGTTAAAAATCCAAAAGCACTCATAGTCAAGGAAGTCGTTTACTAATTGAAGACATTTCCTAATTTAACTTCTTGATTATTTTAAGCAATTATGCAGAATATCCACATTGTCCCTCAGGTATAAAGGCAGCAAATTTGACCCTCTTTAAAATAGTTTGACAGTCACAAAACATTTTTTACATAAATTATCGATTTCAATCCTGACCTCTGAACTTCTGTTTCTATCCTGAGGGCAACATGCAAAAATTGAAGAGTTGAAAAATAATCTGCTGATTGATAATTGGACAGTCAATTTCATGGCTACTAAAGTACGTCCTGAATCTTTATCAATCAACATCAAATAGCAAGAAATCCTGACCCAGAACAAGCCTTTCAAGGATATGATCAATATTCTAAAGTACCTAATTGATTCATAAAACCACACGTGTGGATTGCAAAGGAAATCGGTTCCTACAATTTGGTGTAGAGGGATGTGGCCTTCTAGTCCCAACTCTCTGGCCCAAAAAACTGAGCTCCCGAATCTCAGGGCTTGGCTTGGAAAATGAGAAATTTGTCACCTGTAACTTAGTGTGCCTTGCAAAGCAGTGTAAAAGCATTCCAATTGCTTTCACACACATTGGTTTTGTTTTTCACAGTGGTCCTGTGAAGTTGACCACAATGCAGCATTTGTAATGATAAAAAGAAGAAAGGGAAGAAGCTCAAAGGAGTTCAGAGGCTTGCTCAGATCTCCTGGCCAAGCAGGTTCCTTCGGCATCCAGGTGCCCATATCCTTTGTCCACATCTGGGAGTCTTGAGACACCTGTCGACATTCCAGGGGGGCTTGCCACATCGAAGCAGACCCAGCAGCTCTACCAGGTGTATAATGCAGACCTTTCTTACACAGGGCCAAAAAGAAATCGAGGCACTCTTAGATGGGAAAGGCAGGAAGTGAGAATTTCAATGCAATAATATGAACTTTTAATTTAACTCAATGTTTATTTTACCCAAGTTTCTAATGTTCACAACTTCTAAACTTTGCATTCTTCAGCCGGAAAGCTTTGCTTCCAATGGAGAAGAGGTTTTCTCAGTCAAAATCAATGTCAAACAAAATTTCAAAGAATAAAAATCATTTAATTTAGTTAGTAACTTTGGATTTCTCTGCTGTTGTTGTGTTTAATATCACAGCTTTTTTGAGCTATAATTCACATACCCTACAATTGTACACCCATTTAAAGTGTACAATTCAATGATTTTTAAGAGTAGTCACAGAATTGGGTGACCATTACCACAATCGAATTTAAAAACATTTTAATCACTTGAAAAAGTTATCATCAGTTACTTTCCATTCCCCCTCACACCACCATGTGCCCCTCCCCCATACTGCTACCAAGCCCTAGGCAATCACTAACCTACTCTTTGTCTCTACAGATTTGACTATTCTGGACATTTCATATAAATAGAATCATACAATATGTTGTCTTTTGTGTCTGGATTTTTTCACTTAGCATGATATTTTCATGGCTCATCCCTGTTGTAGCATGTATCAGTACTCCACTTTTATTGCTGAGTAATATTTCATTATATGGACATACTGCATTTTGTTAGGTAGTTCAGCAGTTGATGGGCATTTGCATTCTTTCTACTTTTTGGCTATTATAAATAATGCTGCTCTGAACATTTGTATGAAATCAATATTATTTCATTTCTCTTGGGTGTATACCTAGGAGTGGAATTCCTGGGTCATATGGTAACTCTATGTTTAACCTTTTTGGGAATTATCAGGCTGTTTCTAAAAGTGGTACCAATTTCTCCACATCCTTGTCAATACATGCTATGGACTGTTTTTTTTTTATATTATTATAGCAATCCTAGTGGGTGGGAAATGGTATTGCATTGAAGTTTTAATTTGCATTTTCCTCATGACTAACGGTGTTGAGCATCTTTTCATGTACTTATTGGATATCTCATCTGTAATTTGTATATTAACAACCTTTATTCATTATTTAATTGGATTGTCTTTTTGTTGCTGCATTGCAAATATTTAAAAAATATTCTATATACAAGTCCCTTATCAGACATAATATTTGCGTATATTTCTCCCACACTGTGGTTTGTCTTTTCACTTTCTTGATTGTATCCTTTAAAGAACAAGGGTTTTTAATTTTGATGAAGTCCAACTTACAAATTATTTTTTTTTCACTTGTGATATCTAAGAAGAGTTTGCCTAACCCAATAGGGTCATGAAGATTTATTCTACATTTTCTCTCTCTCTCTCTCTCTTTGTTTTAGGCGGTACAAGGGATTGAACCCAGGACCCCACACATGGGAAGCAGGTATTCAACCACCAAGCCACATCCACTTCCCTCTGCATTTTCTTTTAAGAGTTTTATGCTTTTAGCTCTAAATTCTAGGTCTATGATCCATTTTGAGTTACTTTTTTGTGCTTTATGTGAAGAAAGGGTCTAACTTCATTCTTTTGCATGTGATATCCAGATTTGTCAGCAGCATTTGTTGAAAAGACTATTCTTTCCCCATTGAATTATCCTGACCTCCTTGTTGAAAATCAATTGACCATAAATGTGAAGGTTTATTTCTGGACCCTTAATTCTATTCCATTGATCTATATGTCTGTTCTTATGCCAATTCCACACTGTCTTGATTACTATAGGTTTGTAATAAGTTTTGAAGTTGGGTAGCTTGAGTCTTCCAACTTTGTTCTTTTTATAGATTATTTTAACTCTTCAGGGCCCCTAAAGATTGTATATGAGTTTTAGGGTCAGCGTTTTCAATTCTGTAAAAAGGATCTTTTGGATTTTGATAGGGATGACATTGACTGTAGATCACTTTGGGGAGTATTACCATCTTATCTTAACAATATTAAGTCTTCCAATCCATGAACCCAGCATATTTTTTTCCATTCCTTTAGATCTCTAATTTCTTTCATCAATGTTTTATAGTTTATAGTATATAAGCCTTATACCTCTTTGGTTAAATTTATTTCTAAGAATTTTATTCTTTTTGAGAATAGAATTTTCCTAATTTAATTTTAAACTCGTTCATTGACAGTATATACAATAGATTTTTGATACTGATCTTGTCTCCTGCAACCTTGCTGAATTTACTAGTTCTAATAGCTTTTTAGTGGATCCCTTAGGATTTTTCTATATATAAGATTATGTGACCTGCAAATAGAGATAATTTTACTTCTTTCTTTCCATTATTGTTTTTTTACAAATTCTTGGACCTAATTTCCTTGACCAGAATCTCCAGTATGGTGTTGAATTCAAGGAACAAAAGCAAAACAGCCTTGTCTTGTTCCTGATATTAATTCTTCTTTCACCATTAAGTTTGGTGTTACCTCTGGGTTTTTCATAGATGCCATTTATCAGGTTGAAAAAGTTCCCATTTATTTCTGGATTGTTGAGTATATTTATCATGAAGGGGTGTTGTATTTTGTAAAATGTTTTTACTGCATCTATTAAGAAAATCACGTGATTTTTGTCTTTTATTCTACTGATACAATGTATTAACATTAATAGATTTTTGGATGTTACACTAGCCTTGCATGCTGGGATAAATCCTACTTGATCACGGTATATAATCCTTTTTATAGGTTACTATTCAGTTTGCTAGTATTTTGCTGAGGATTTTTTGCAATGATATTCATAAGAGATATTGGGCTATAATATGCTTTTCTTGTGATGCCTTTTTCTTGTTTTGTATAAGGGTATCCTTATAGTATGAGTAAGAAAGTGTTTTTCTTGTATTTTTTGGAAGAGTTTGTGAAAATTTGTATTAATGAATTTTGTTTAAATATTTGGTGGAATTCACCTGTGAAGCCTTTGAGCTTGGGCTTTTTTTGTGGGTATTTTTAAAATTAATAATTTAGTCTGTTTATTATTGAATCTATTCAGATTTTCTATTTCTTTTAGAATAAACTTTGGTACTTGTTGTCTTTCTAGTAATTTTTCCTTTTCATCTAATTCATCTATTTCTAATGTTTTTGGTTTCTAAATTTCCAGAAAATAACAATTTGGTCTGATTAAATATTTCACTTTAAAATATTAATATTTTCAACAGAGTTTGGGGCAAAGCATATAGAATACAGAGTGAGATAGACTTGATTTCAAAATCTATCTTTGGCCCTCACTAGCTCTTGGGAAGAACTTAACTTCTATGAACTTCTTTTTCCTTTTCAACACCATGGAACTAATGATAACAAATGGATAATTAGATAAGAGAACAAGGAAGTGGGATGATTCCAGTAGTCTTTAATGTTGTAGGTTGAATTTTCCAAAGACGTTTAGGTTATCTTGCTCCATGTTTTCTAGGACTTTCCACTTGCCCATCAAAAGGTGAGATTGACTTCTCCTTCCCTTGTATCTGGGTGGGCTTGTGACTTACTTGTGACCAACAGAATGTGGTAGAATTGATACTGTATGACTTGCAAGACTTCTTCCTTGTTAGCTGGAATGCTAGTGCTTGCAGTCCTGAGCCACCATTTAAGAATTCCTGTTACTCTGAGGCCACCATGAAGTGAGAAAGCACAGGTTGCATGGAGTATCCCCATATAGGTGCTGACGTCCCACCTAGCACACAGCATCAACTCCCAGACATTTGAATGAAGATGCCTCCAGATGATTCTAGACCCCACTGTTGAGTGTTCTGAGCCTCAACTCCAGATATCATCACATAAAAGAAGCCATTCCTGCTATGTTCTGTCTGAATTCCTAAGCTACAGAGCCCATGAACTTACTAAAATAATTGGAAAATGATGATCAGTTTGTGGAATGGAGTAGGATCAATCACTGAATGATCAATCCAAATAATTACATTATTTTAGTGACTAAAATGACCAATGTAAAGGGTAGGAAGTGTCAAGAACTATGGGAAACATGGAGGGAATACTGGGAGGAGGCTCCTGGCCCTTGGTTTCCCACCCTGTGTACAAGGCCATCCCTGACACAGTTCCTGCCTGTCTTTTCACAGCAACCCTCCTCAGTCTCAGCCACATGGAAATCTTGAAGGTTCCCAAATGGAGAAATTGGAACTGTGGATCCCTCAGTCCTTTGGCTTGAAATCTTCCTTTCCACCACAGTCTCTCTGATTCCTCCCTGGTTCCTTATTTCTAAAGTTTGGTCCACTCCAGTGCTCAGTGTATGCAGCTCCTCTTTTTCTATATTTACTACCCAAGCAGCTTCACCCTGTCTCAGGGATTCAAATATCATATAAGTACTGATAACCCACACATTTTTACCAGACAAGGTCTGAAAAGAAACAGCTGAGGTTTTGAGCAGAATTTAATCAGGGGAGTCTGTGCAGAGGTGCAGGGTGTTAGAGCAATTCACACAGGAATGCTGAGGCTCCAGGGGCCTGCCCGGGGGAGTGGTGGGTGATGTCTCCCCCTGGTCCTGAAGGTGCCCTGGGAGAGAGCGGAGCGACCAGAGGCTGATCTGTGGAGAAGGGCTCCAGGCAGGTGCCATGGTCAGATCCCAGCTCTGGTTCCTAAGTAGGAGGGAATGATGAAGAAATGCCCTGCTCTTTCTCCCTCTGATGGCTCTGCTGCTTCTCCACTGCAAAGTCCACCCAGAAGCCAGAAACCCTTCTATCTACCCACAGACTTCAGATCTATTATAGAGTTTAGGACCTGAGAGTCTGGAGTGAGATTTCAGGGCTGGAAGCATGGCACTGGTGAATTTTTGACTCTATGATTTTGGTCAATTTAGTTAACACTGTGTGCCTCAGTTTCCTAATCTGTAAAATGGGAACAAAATAGCACTCAGATGGTTTCTGTGATGATTAAATGAGTTAAATGATGATGTCATCAGTATTATTAGTAATTTAACAAACATCAAAATGAGTCAGATATCAGACTTGGGAGGATTTGAGTGGCTATCATCACCATTATCTTCCTCATCCTCATCACTGAATTAAATAATGGGTGTGAAGAATAAGCTTTAAATAGAAGCAGCTCAACATATGAATCAGAGAGATGATGGCTCACCTTCTGAGTGAAGGGGCTGTTACAGGTCCACAGCTTGGTCAAGTGAGTCTACACGGGATGTGGGGGCACCTAGAGATCAATGGCAGCAAGAGCTGCTCTCACCATCATGACCAGGGTGAGGGGTTTTCTTAGTTTTCCAGGGCTGCTGTAACAAATTCTGCAGACCTGCTGGCAAACAACGGAGTGTCTTGTACTGAAATTTTGTAGGACGGAAGTCCCAAATCAATGTACCAGGCAGCAATGCACTCTCTCTGATGTCCATAGGGTTTTGTTGCTGGCTTGCTGGTCATCCGTAACTCAATCTGCCTCCATCATGGCCATCTCTGTCCTTTTGTGTCCTACTTAGTTGTCTGTGTTTTTGTCTAGATTTCTTCTGCTTATAGAACTCAAGTCATTGGATTAAGGAACTCCCTGATTACATTTGACCTCATCTTAACTAAGCACACCTTCAAAGATCCTATGTGCAAATGGGTTCATATCACCAGGACCAAGGATTAAGATGTGAACATATCTTTGTAGGGGATACAGTTTAATCCATAGCAGAGGTGGAGCCATGCGGAAGGGCAGTGAGTCAGGAAGCTGAGGCTGTTGCGATCTCCATGCCGGGGCAGAGAAATACCTGGGCTAATTCCTCCTCCAACCCTCTGATCCCCTGCTGGCTCCTCCCATTGGGCAAATTCAAGGGAAACCCAGAGGGAGAGTGAGACTGAATGAGGCTGTCCATAGAAGTCAGTGTTGTAGGGCATGGAGCAGGTGTTTAAGGGAGAAGAATAGTTGGGGAATGGAAGAGGAAAAATGAGAAAATCCAGTATGCTCAACTACAGCATGCTCAGCAAATGCCCTTCCCCACCCCAGGGAACAGTGGGGAGGGGTGTTGACCATGAAGCAGCCCCATGGGCAGTGTCCCCAAGCATCAGGACTGCACGTAGGTGGACCTCATACCAACCCAGAGAGAAGAGACCTTTAAATAGTATGGCTCTATAATACTAACACTAATCCAAATCTAATACCACTGCTAATAAAAAACATTTAGCCATTTTCCAACAAATATTTATTGAGCACTTAGTATGTGCTAGGCGCTGACCTGTGAATACAACAAAGACCCCTGCCATCATGGAGTTTATATTTGGGGGAGTTTAGGGGACAGAGGGCATAAGGAGTGGGGGCATATTATATTTCAAATTAGTAAGGAATAAATTTAAATAAACTATTTAGTATATAATAACTTGGCAAATGCTCTGCTATGCAACAATACAAACTAGAGCAGGGTAAGAAGGGGCATCAGAATATGGGCAGCAGGTGGGAGTCGGGGGCAGAGTGTGCAAATCCTAAACAGATTGGACACTGAGCATGTGTGAGGTGTCAGGGGCGATGGTGAGTGTTTCCCACGTGCCATCTTATTCCAAGAACAATGTCCTCCTTTAAAATTAGGAAACAGGGATTCAGGAATTTATAACTGGGACAGATGGCACAGCCTTCAAGTGATAGAACCAGGGTACAATCCCAGGCTGTCAAGACTCCAAGGCCGGTGCTGTCCACCACCATGATGTTTGGCCTTCAGCTTTCTGGTTGTAGTTTCCTCCAGCATCTTAGCGCACATCAATAATTCTTGATTTCTGAATCACTGTGTTACTTGCTATTTTTCATTAGAAAGTCCTTGACAACAGGACCCATACTTCCTAATGCCCATTTCCATACTGCTCCTTTTAAGGCACACTTTGCTTCCATGTATTACATCATGAATAAAAGCGACTACCATTTAGTAGGCCTAACATAAAAATACCTAGGAGTTAGATTTCCATTTTGCTGATGAGAAAACTGAGGCTCAGAACAGTTATGTAACTTTCCCAAGGTCACACAGCTTCATTAATCCTGTAGCTGCTGCTCACAGCTCACTGGCCCCTTCCCATCTTACCACTTCTCCCCTGGATTATTAGGATTCTCCTTTTCCTGACAGTCTCCTGATCTCCCTGCTTGCAAATAGCTTCCTCTGGTTTCTCCTCCCCAGAGCTGCTAAGGCAATTTTGTTGAAAGCAATTTTAACCCCGTTGCCACTCTGTTGAGTATTTGCAATGGTCCTGGGCTTGCAGAATATCATTCAAGAGTCTTCTCTGGGCTTTAAGGCCTTGAGTGACCTGGACTCAGTTGACCTTCTGGCTTCCTCACTGGCCTTGGAAGCACACTTGCTCCTGCTTTGTGGAACTACTTATAGTCCCCCAAAATATCAGGCTACTTCAGTTCTCTTCACTCTTCCTTGTGCTCTTGTCTCTACGTGAAATTTCCCTTCCCACTTCTGTTTCATTAAATTCTTCTTATCCTTCAAAATTCTTGTTGTTACCTCTAATGGCACCTGATGTGCTCCCTCTCCTGCTTTCCCCTCTGGATCAATACCCTGGAGGTGGAGAGCAGTTTTTCCTGGAGCTAACACGTGTGCACTTTAGCATGGAGGTTTCATATAATTTTCCCCGAACAGAGTATGAACTCTAAACAGTACACCCCGACGAGAAAGTACCTTCCTACTTGCCTTGGAATTCTATTGGGGAAATCCCTGCAAATTGCCTTTAGGCTTTACTGTCTAATTCAGATACCTGGCTGCAATCCATCAGGCATTTCCCATCCATTAAATATAATTATATGCTTTGTTGGAATAGCCAGGTGTGAAGCACAGAACAAAGCAGATGTTGTTTCATCCAATGGAACGGTTATAAACCTATTTATGTTGGCAATCAACCACAAGTATTTAAATGATGAGTGAAGTGGTGGAAAGGCCTTCCTAGAACCTAGAAATGCCAGCTTCTCTCAGAAGAGGGGAATCAGGAGCTGTTGGGGGTGGGAGGAATTGAAGACCTCTGAGGAATAGTCATGACCTAGCTAATTGTACTGCCTGATTGAAATGTTTTTGGTGATAATGAAAGTTGTTACTGAGGAGTGCTCACCCCAACATAATGGCCATTTCTTTTTTTTTTTTTTTAAGATTTTATTTATTTTATTACATATCTCCCCTTCCCCCCCGTTGCGGCGACACGCCGAGACTTGGTCACTGCACAGGCTCGGCTTTCCCCGCTTGTGGGCGGCTTCTGCTTCTATTCATGGCCGGCGCTTGCTTCAGTTCGCGGGTGGCTGGCTGCGCTCCATTCGCAGGCGACCTGCCCTGCCCGTGGCGGCTTTTGCTCTGTCCATGGCAGCTAATAATGGCCATTTCAGAGATTCCACCAGAATAAGTTTTGAGTGAGCTTACCACTCTCTCTCAGAAGGTGGTGCCATGTCCCACCCAGGAACTGAAGCTGTAGACCTGAAAGTCCTCACTGAGTACTTCCTGCTTCCAGCTCCAGCTTCTGTCATCCACTCTTGTCCATTTTATCTTCAAATACTTCTTAAATGTTCCCCTTATTCCCAGTCTTGTTACCCCTGAGTCCACATGCCCTCATCACCTCTTGGCTGGACTCCCTTTATGAGGTTCCAGCCTGTTGAGACTTGTAGGACATGGCCCTCCTCATGCATCTTCATTCAAAGGCCAGAGTGAGCCATCACATATAACCCATGTCTGACCATGCCCCACTCTTGGCTAGAGCCTTCTGGTGGTTCCCCATGACCTGCTGGGTCAACTCCAAGTCCCCCAGCATGGCACCCAAGGTCCTCCATCATTGTCCCTGCCTCCTTCTCTAGTCTACAGGTCCAGAAATGTGAGCACCTAAACACCAAATTACCTGCAGATCCCCGGGTTCACCCTGCTTTTCTAAACTTCACAGCACTTTTTTGGCATGTTGGTCCCTCTGCTTGGAATTCACTCTTTAAACCAAGCTCAGCTGGGTCTTTCTTTTAGAAAACCCTCTCCAATTCGCCTGATGGTCCTCTCTTTTCTGTGTTACTATGTCTGTTTATAAGCTTTTATCATTGCTCTGATCACATTGTATTGAAATATATTTGTTATCACACCTAACTTCTCTCTCTGGGGCTGGAAGCTCCTTGAAGGCAGGGGTGACATTTAGAAAAGTCGTCTGGCATTTAGAATGGAGCTTGCTTCTTGGAACAGTACTTGGCATATAATTAGCTGTTCCATAAAAATTTGCTTAACTGAATTTATGCTAAGTTTCCAAGTTTACAGTCATGGAAACAAAGGTGTGTTAAAATAAAATCACTAAATTTGAAGAACAAAGTGCTCAAGAACGCTCTGGGAACATAGTGAAGACAACTTTGCTCATGTGCTAAGGAAAATGACTTCCTTTTAGTCTCTTCTGTGTTATAAGCTATCCTGGGAGGATAGCTATCTCCACATAAAAAGGCAAGGTGGAGAAGAGGCACTATAGACCAAACGAGAACTCAGGCAAACTCTCACATAACCCAGCTCATTCCTGGCTGTCCTGGGATGATAATCTCACAGCAGCAATGCCAACAGTAGATATTCTCCTTCCTTTCCCCTTTCCTCACTCTTGTTATCATCTTTCTCCTTCCCCTCCTTCCCTGGAAGTTTAGCTTACTGTAATTTTCTGGCTCTGTTAGGAGTTTTTCCTGTTTTACCCAATGTGGTCATCCCAGGACTGTGGGAAGCACAAATCTATTTTCTGCTGTGTTCCCAGCCAGTGCTTGGTCTGGTGCAGGGGCCAATCAGAGACAGTGTGCTGAGGAGGAGGGTGGGCAGTGGGTAGAACTTCAGCCCCTTTTCAGTAAAACAGACTTCTTCCTTTATGCTCAGAGTGTATCCTAGATGGGACTCTGACTTAGTTTACCAAGGCTGCTAATACAAATACCATAGAGCAGTTGGCTTAAACAAGAATGTGTTGTCTCACAGTTTTGGAAGCCAGAAGGCCAAAATGAAGGTGTCAGCAGGCCATGCTTTCTCCCAGAGTCCATAGTATTCTGATGGTGGCTTGCCAGCAATTCATAACTTAATCTCTGCCTCTATCCCATGATTGTCTCTCTCCTTCTGTCTCCTCCTCTTGTCTCCAAATTTCCTATCCTTATAAGGACCTCATTCATAATGAATTAAGGGCCACCTGATTCTGTTTGTCCTCACCTTAACTAACAACATCTTCAAAGAGCCTATTTACAAACGGGTTCACATCCATAAGACTGAGGCAAGGGCTTGAACATGTCTTTATGGGAGACATGATTCAATCCAAAATGTTCTAATCATTTGACTTACTTGGTCTACATGACTGATCTTCCCAGACAACTAAGAGCTTCTCAAGGTCAATGGCCACGTCTTCTTCATCTTTGTGTGTCTAGGGACAAAACAACTCATCCAGAAAATCTTTATGAATGAATGAATGAATGAATGAATGAATGAATTTATTGGCAAGGTAGACTCCAGTGAAATTTGAGCCAAGCCGAGAAATGTGGGCTGAATAAAGTTGGAAATAAGAGCCACTGAGGTGTTCTGAGGAGTAGCTCCATTCTACTTAAGAGCACCAGTTAGCTACATTACCCACTTGTGTCTTGTGAAGTCATAGTGCTTGTGTATGAAACACTCGAAATAAGTCTGACGTGGAGCTGTGGAGTTTCACCAAAGAAATCTGTGAATCCCGATGGTATAAGGAATTCCTAATTTTCAAATTTTCAAATTTTCTCAATTTCTTCTTTCTTCCAGAAAACAATATGAGTATACCAGAGCAAGAACGTGGTTTCCCCTTTCTTGATCAATATACTGCAGTAATTTGCAAGCGGCCCATAAACCTGATTCCCATTGCATGAAAGGAGCCATTAAGTGCCAACCAAACACGGCTTTAATTGCAGTTGCCAAATGAGCAGACCTGATCTGCTCCGTGTTACATTTGTTTTCAAACAGTTTGAACATACTCTATTGAGATATATACCAGTCACACTAATTGCAAAGAATATAAATATTCTTCTCCACCCTTGAAAGCATCTTTATTTAGGATGGCTTAGTCATTGCTCTAATGATAAATCTTACACTGTAATTTTAGAGAAGAAATCATTGGTAAGATGTTTTGTTTGCTATAAGTTTTAGATTGCACATCAGATTGCCTTGGGTATAAGCTTCTCCTTGCTTGCTGCTGTGCCCTGATGCTCACCTCCCCCCACCCCTTGCTTGTGGTCTCATACAAATCCCATGTATTCTTCAACCTTACCCACCTTTCTTCTAAGCCTGAAGACCTTACTTTGTGACCATCTCTAGTTGGTGATGTATGAAAAGGAGGGAAACTAGAATGTGTTGTACAATATGTCTCACAGGGTGAGACTCACCCTGTTCTAAGTGCTTTATAT
>PVKH010024322.1:0-13655 GCA_004027955.1 Chaetophractus vellerosus
AAAAAAAAAAAAAAACATAGCAAGAACAAGTAAAAAGGGGGGGATGTATAATAAATAAAAATAAATCTTTAAAAAAAATATATAATACTTATTACTGGTTTTTTCTTCCTGATTTCACAAGTAATGCATGTTCATTGTTAGAAATATGGAAAACACAAAAAAGGAGGGAACTAAAGAAAGCCATAATCATGCCTCACAGAGATAACCACAGTGGGCCCTTTGGAGGTCTATTCTCTTAGTTTTATTCTATGCAGAGAGTATTATTTTCTTCTGATAACAAAGTTGTGATTGTTCTGACATGGAATTGTGGCAGGGAAGTAAAAATGTAAGATTCACACTTCTTTACAATATGCAGCAGAGGTAGCTGTCTTGGTCTCTAAAGTCTTCAGCCCAAGGCCCATAGTTAGCTGGACAAACTGCCTGTTTAAAGGGGTTCTGAACCCAATGTGAAGCCAACCTCAGAGCTTTATCAGAAACCAACCTCAGAGACCTTTTCACACTGTGCCGTTCCAAGTCAACATTCAAAAAAGCCAGCGAACTCTTCCCCAAGGCCCACTTCTACAGGACAGCAGAAAGACAAGTGTTCCGTGAGGTCAAATGCGGTGGGCAGCCTGGTCTAAGAAAGTAGTGTTTGTACAGCAGTATGATTCTGTGCCCTACCAGAGGAGGCAGCTATTCCTGGCTGGGCCTGCACTTTGTGGACCACATGGTCTAATGGAAGAAGAGGAGTCAGAGAATTTGGGCTGGGTCTTGATTAAGGCCTGAGAAGAACACTGCTCCAATTCAAAGACAAATGAAATAAAGCTCATTAAAAAACAAAAAACGAACAAGCAAACAAAAAAAACCTGCCAAAAGTCCTTAGTTGACTTCTAGGACTGCAAATATCCCTGCCACATGAGGCTACATTAAAATAAGATGAAGTCTAAGCCTGACCTATTTTGGTTACCTAGAGATTTATTAATGAAGTACATTAATCTTTACTCTAATATCCATTCATTATCATAATGCATGTTCTATAATCTGGGAGAATTTTTGGCTTCTGTAAGATATAAATGATTCCTTTCTTCCAGTTCTTTGAGATTTGGCAGTCCCCAAAGAGACTGAGTCAAAATTTCCAAGTAGGAAGCCTTGACAAGTGTCTTGTTCAATTTACTTCCTTTTAAAAATGAAGAAATGGAAGACCCAGAGAAGTAGTGACTTGCCTAAGGTCACAACAATAAAATCAACGAGAACTTGGGTTTTTTTTTTTTGTCTCATTAAACCATGCTGCAATAAATAAATAAATAAATAAATAAATAAATAAATAAATACCAATTTTTTTTTGTGAAACAAAATAAAAACGTGTCTCTTCCAGCCATCTCCTATAAGAATTGGCCCCTTATTCTGAGTATAGAAAGAGCAAAGATCTTAAATCTTCACTGATAACATCAGAATCTTGCTATAAGGTATTTAGAATAAATGCCTATACCTTTTATAGTATCTTGGAGAGGACAACCTTTCTATTATTGTTGGTGGACAACCATTCTATTCATATATAGATATATGAGAGTATTTTCTTTTGTAAATCTATAATTGGTAAAATTTGTAAAGTTACTTTGGATTGCAGAGGGGACAAAGGAGAAATGCAAATCAAAGTCTTAAGAAAGAGCCTGGGAAATAGGTTAGCAAAGCAAGTAACCAAAGTTAGGAATCATTTATTTAATTTAGGAAATGACAACCATCTCAGCTCTGCAAATGAGCTAAACTAAACAGCCAGGAAAGGTTTGAAACTAGGTAGTCATGCTTGGCAGGAGGCTGATAGGAAACAGATAGGCACTGGGGAAGTGTATCTGCCCTAAGGCCCTATGACTACCAGAGAGTTCAAGCCCAGCTGCTCAAAACAGTAGAAGAGTGAGAATCTTTGCCTATGAGAAATCATGTTCTAATGTAAAGCACAGGGATAGACAAATAGACCAATGGATCAGAATATGGAGTCCAGAACAGATCTATATATATTATAGATCTATAGAGATATATATCAGAGTATTAAATACAAGTGGGGAAAAGATGAATGACCCAATAAATACTACTAAAAAGAAAATTATATCTGTACCTTACATCATCCTCAAACATGAATTCAAGTAGGATTAAAGGCATGAATATAAAAAAGTAAACCTGTAAAACTTTGAAAAGAAAATATCAGAAAACGTTCTGTGACCTCAAGGTAGAAAAGGATTTCTTAAAACAAGACATGAAAAACACAAAAGGAAAAGAATGACATGTATGATTACACAAAATTTGAAACTTCTATATACCAAGAGATATCATAAAAGAAAAATAGACAGAAGGTATCTATAACCTATAACTGGGAAAAATTAATATCCAGAAAATATAACGAACTCCCAAGAATCAATAAGGAAAACTTAACCTAAAATGGTCAAAGAATACAGACAATTCACTGAAGAGGAAAGCCAAATTCCCTATAAGAAATGTTGCTCAACCTTACTAGTAATCTAAGAACATAAAATATGGCAATATTGTTATCATTTTACAACGATTAGATAAGAACAAATTAAAATGTCAAGTATTGGCAAGGATGCGGAGCATTGGGAACTCTTAACTACTCTGCTGGTAATCCCAGACTTTGGAGAGCAAGTTGGCAAGATCTAGTCAAGTCATGTGATTCAGCCATTCTAATTTTACTATATCATACAGCAGAAGTTCTCAAAATATGATCTCCCCAGACCTGCAACTTCAGTATCACCTGGGAACTTGTTGAGAAATGCAGCCCACCCCAGACCAACTAAGCAATCAAAGTTTTAAGAAGCCCTCCAGGGGATCTGATGTAGACTAGAGTTTGAGGACCAATTGTTCTTGCACAGTTTTCCACAGTGAGTCCCATGGAATTACAGGTGTGCCCGAAGCCAGAGCCCCTGGACCATGGACTCTTGTAACATTGTTTTTAATAGTGAAAATCTAGAATTAACCTATGTGTTCATCTACAATATATTAGTTTTTAAAAACTGTGTTTGGACATGAAAAAATGTTCAACATCACTAGCAATTAGGGAATTGGAACTCAAAACTACAATGAGATATCATTTCACACCTATCAGACTGGCCGCTATTAAAAAGTTGGAAAACTGTAAATACTGGAGACGCTTTGGAGAGATAGGAACGCCATGCACTGTTGGTGGGAATGCAGAACGGTACAGCCACTGTGGAGGACTGTTTGGCAGTTCTTAAGGAAGCTGACTATAGACTTGCCATGGGACCCGGCAATACCATTGCTATATATATACCTAGAAGAACTGACAGTGACATGAAGAGATATCTGTACACCAATGTTCATAGCAGCATTATTCATGATAGCCAAAAGGTGGAAAAACCCAGGTGTCCATCAAATGATGACTGGATAAACAAATTGTGTAGTATACACACGATGGAGTATTATGCAGTGGTAAGAAGAAATGAAGTAGTGAAACTTATGACAACATAGATGAACCTAGAGGACTTTACATTGAATGAAGCAAGCCAGACACAAAAGGACAAATACTGTATGATTGCCCCATTATGAACTAAATATATTATGTGAAATATAAATATATTATATGAAATATGAATATGGGTAGAATTCCACATAAGACCATTTTACTTTGAAGCTGAACAAATATAAGTTAATACCAGACAACAAAACATTACACTAAGTGAAGGAGACCAGACACAGAGTACTACATATTGTATGATTCCACTTATATAAAATGTAAATATAAATCAATTTATAAAGATGAAAGGAGATTAGTGGTTATGTAGGTCTGAGGACGGAATACTAAGGGGTGTAGAATCTTTCTTTTTGGAGTAATGAAATTGTTCTAAAATTTCTGAGATCATGAATGTACAACCTTGTGATTATACTAAAAGCCACTGATTATACACTTTGGGTAGTATAGCCAGAAACAGCAGCCAGCAGCTATGTACAAGGGGGTAAACATAGAGAGATTGAGAGGTGAGGAATTTTCTTGTTTGTCTGTTTTTTGTTTATTATTATTATTGAAATAATGAAAGTGCTCTAATAATGACTGAAGTGATGAATGCACAACCATGTGATGATAGCAAATACTATTGACTGTACACTTTGGATGAATTGTATGTTTATTACTATGTATCAATAAAATTGATTTGTTAAAAAAACTGTATGGAAATCCTGTATTTTATGCATGATTGTGTTGTAAACCTTTAAATAAAAACAAAACAAAACTATGGTCTATTTATACAATGGAATGTTAAATAGCAGGGAAGATGAGTGAGCTAAGGACTATGAGCATCAACACTGGATAAATCTGAAAAACAATACTTAGTGAAAAAGGAAGAATGTGTACAATATGACACCACTTATATGAATTTAAAACATGCAATATAATATTAGATATTGTGTATGTACATATAAATATATAGTAAATATACATATAAATATATAGTAAAAGTATAAAAAACATTCATTATATAATGATAAACAGCAAATTCAGGATGACTTTCTCTGGAAATAATGAGAGTAATGGGATCAAGGAGTGGTATGTGGGGCACTTCAATTGTATTGACACTTTATATATTAGGCTACTGGTGGATATTTGTTAGATGTTTGAAATATTTATAATAAAAAAAACTGAGTTACTAGGAAAGTATAAGGCCACGTTTCAGGCAAAATAAATTGTATAGAGAAAAGCTAATGCAATAACCAGTAGACACAGGTGAAACAAGTTAACCTTTTACTAACTTTTGGCACTGTGAGTGGCTCCACAGTGTTTTCAGAATGAGTCAAGTTATAATTTGATGCTAAATTTCTGATTATGAGTTCTGATTTTATCTCTCTCTCATAGCTTTCCTGTCTGTGAAAGCCTTTTGAATTAAATACATGATTGAGCTTCCTTTTTCAATGTTTTCAATGTTCCAGGGATCACAGTTGGGTTAATGTTTATCTGACATTATGGACTTATTCTGAGGCGAGAGATGCATCAGCCTGCTATCCTGCTGAGTACAGAGTGTGTAACATTTAGTACGATGGTGCATGAAATGCTAGAGCAACATTTTGCCTTCCACTTATAAGGATGCATTTTAAATCTCTTTTTGAAGTAGCATCTGCAAATGAAGGAACTAATCTCCAGGATGGACCTTTAAATCTATCTGTGTGTGGATCCAACTCCTTTCCTCAGTATGACCTCAAGAGAATGTTCATAGGACACTAAAGGTACAGAGCAGCTCTTGGCATGAGACAATCCAAATGTTC
Organism: Chaetophractus vellerosus; assembly: GCA_004027955.1. Taxonomy (NCBI): domain Eukaryota; kingdom Metazoa; phylum Chordata; class Mammalia; order Cingulata; family Chlamyphoridae; genus Chaetophractus; species Chaetophractus vellerosus. Next base: position 5,263 of record PVKH010024322.1, read on the forward strand.
CACTCTGATTATAGGGAATAAAAGTGACTTCTGAAGGGCAAAGAGAGGCAGTATAAAGCCTCAGGCCTCCTCCCAGATCCTGGGAACCATTCCAGGTCATAGAACTCCAGCAAAACACTGACTGAATGGGTTTTCGAAAGTGTTAATAGGCATTACAGCTTCCCCTATGTCATTTAGGACTTTTACATATCATCCCCCATCTCTAAGGCCACTAAGACTAGACAAGTTTTATGAGCATTTAACTTAAAACATTTCTTAAGCAGTGTTTTCAAATTTGGGAGTAGCATCAAAGTTTATCCTTGATTTATCCCTACTAATTTTCTTATCTCTAGACCAGGAAAAATTTTCAGTCATTGGAAAACTATCTAATTATTAAGAAAAAGAGGCAAAGTAAAATTGACTGATGCCGATGGCTGACAAATTTCAGCACTTTTATTCCTACTCACTTAACAATTGGTCACATGAAGTCAAAGTTCCCAAATACCCAAGATGTATGTAGCCTAGTCACAGGTGAACTTCAATGTCCTAACTCTAGATCAGTGGTTCTTAACCGTTTTTGTTCCATGGATCCCTTTGCCAGTCAGGTGAAAACCATGGACCCCTTACTAAGTCCACACTATACTGTGTATTATTTAACAAATATAACATACCTGCACCAACACGTCCCCACAAGAATAAAGTTTTTTTTTTTTTAATTTAAATTCAAGCTCATTGACCCCTTCTTAAGAACCCCTGCTCTAGATGAATGGCTCTCAAACTAAAGCATGGATTAGAATCACCTAGATAAATTGTTAAAACTGTTTGCTGGGCCTTGTCCCCAGAGTTTCTGATCCAGCAGTCTAGGGTGGAGCCTGATAGTTTATATTTCTAATAGGTCTCCCGGTGATGAAGATGCTGCTGTCCTTAGGCCACTTTGAGAATCACTGATCTAGATTTTGAGACTCCAAGGAAGCTACTTATCCTCTGTAAACCACAGTTTACTCACTGTAAAAGGTGAGTGTTGGGAAGATTAAACGAAATGTTTATCAAGAATCTAGCATACAGTAAACCCTAATGTAAACTATTGACTACAGTCAGTAGTACAATTATAATAATATTCTTTCATCAATTGTAATAAAGATACCAAACTAATGCAAAGTGTTAATAATAGGGAACAAATCATGGGCAGGGGGAGGTGGTAAATGGGAACTCTGTATTTTATGCATTATTTTTCTGTAAACATACAAGTTCTCTAATAAAAAAAGAAAGAACCTAGTGTAATATTGATATACACTAGGCAATCTATAAAAGTTAGCTGTTACTACAATAACTCAATTTCAATTTTAGAATTAAAAAATAAGCAAACTAATTTGCTTACATATGGCAAGCAAGTTGCACACATCCTTTCTTTTACCTACATATCCACCATCCCTCATTTCTGACAAGGTTTATCAGTTCTGCTTACAAAAGCTGTGACTACGAAATGAGAAAACAGAAGCTGTTATCCTGGAAGAAATATTTATCAAGGAGCCTATGGGTTCTGAAGAGCTATTTTGTAGACATTTCTCATAAAATCGTATTTGTTTGTACAGAGCTTACTGCATCTGGGGGTTGGGGGTTAGTTAGAGAAGCTTCATCTCCCTACATTGAACAATAGCAGGGAACTAGGCATCACTGCAAGCAAAGTTATGATTTAAACCATGAAAACCTTCTTTGAAATAATCCCCAACATCACAACATCAGGATGAAAATCTCAAACTTACATCCCCCCTTTCCTTTCCAGTGAAAATAGTGCACAAGGGGAAGAGGGTGATGGAAGAGCTGACTTGGCTGTGATTACTTCAGCCATGAAGCAGCATGCCCTCCCAGTCTCCTCTCTGTTCACAAAGTCAACAACTCCATCCAACCTCAAGGCCCAGGGTCCAAAAGGTACTGGCTAGAGAAGGAAAAGGAGCAGAAAAGGTCTATCCCTCAATTTCCTTTCTGCCTCCAGGTGTCAGAGCACTTTTCGCTAGCTTCCTAAGCCTATAAGCAGCAGGGTTCTATTCATTCTATTTCATCCCACCTCCAGCTGTGGGGTAAAAGGGATTAGCATGTAGAGTCCACCAGGCACACAGTGCTAAATCCTGTATCTCCTGCATTTCCTGAAGGTAGAGTCGTCCTTCCAATGTGAAATTTCCATACCAAGAAGTTTCTGGCTCAATACCTGAGCTTTGCATAAACTTTCTACTTTTGATTTGGGACAAATAAGCCCCATTTCCTAGCTGATTATCAACTTCATATGTTATAATGATGATGATAAAATATTAACATCAGTAGAGGATAACCTCTATTGAGTGTTTATTATATGACAAATACTTTTTAAAATCTTTTTACATGTATGAGCCTTTTTAATCTTTATAACAATCTTCCTAGGGAAATGTCATCAACATTCCCATTTTATAGATGAGGAAACCAAGGCAGAGAGAGGTTAAGTAACTTTCTTAAGGATATGATGCTATTAAGTGGTGAAACCCAGAGAGTCACTCCAGAACCACAAAATTCAACAGACACCAGTTAGGGGGCATGAACTGTCCTGGAAACTCAGGATGTATGGGGAAGCCAAAAATGCAGCCAGCCTAGGGATGGTAGAAAAGACCCTTTGTAGAAGAAACGAGTATGGATCTTGGAGACAGGGATCCCGAAGTGATTCTGCTTAAGATTCTGCGTGGACTTAAGCAAGTGTTTTTTTTCTTTTTTCTTTTGTTCATCATCTTCTTTCATTTATTTTGTTCTATGCCCATGCATTTCTTTAGTTCACTGAATTTGAGTGTTTCTTTTTTTATTTTTAAAGAAGTTTTATAGATTACATAAATGTTACATAAAAAATATAGGGGATTCCCTTATGCCCACTCCCTCCCCTTCCCACACTTTCCCACATTAACAATATCCTTCATTAGTGTGGTACATTTGTTACAACTAATAAACACGTATTGAAGCACTGCTACTAACCATGTACTATAGTTCACATTATAGTTTACACTATGTCCCGCACAATTTTGTAGGTTATGACAAAATATATAATGGCCTGTATCTATCATTGCAATGTCATGCAGAACAAATCCAATGCCCTGAAAAATGCCCCCATATTACACCTATTCTTCCCTCTCCCATCCCTCAGAACCGCTGGTGGCCACTGCCTCACATCTCCTCCCAAAGCAAGTAGATAGTGACCAACTCTTAATCTCTCTCCAATGCAAATCCCCCCTTTTATGGCTTCCAAAGCTGGCTTTTCTTTGGATATTGATTTTGGAAGACTACTTTGTATTTGGAGATTAATTGTAATTAATGCTTAATTAACTATTAACTTCTTCATAGTATTAGATCTTCCTATACACAATTAAGGCATGGCTTTCTATTAATTCAGCTCTTCTTTAAGATATACTGATTTTTAATAAGTTAGATCTAGATTACGAGATCACTGGCTCATGAGTTCTTTTTTTAACAAAATACATAGGAAGCAAACAATAATAATGAAGTAAGAAAAGAAACAAAAACAAACCTTGAAAAGTAGATACTTCCCCTCTACTCTATCCCCTCCTCCAGCCCTTCTACATCCTATTCATTTGCTTGATCAAAATGTAAGGAACACTTACTCAGGGCTGTCTGGATATCCTTTTCTCCATTTTTCACTTCTGTCAAAAATCCTTTCAAAAATTTGAGACCTCTAAAACAAAAAAGAAGAGATATTATTTTCAAAATTCACTTGTGTTGAATGGGTATAAAGATATGGTACATGTCAGTTTCAATAATATCAATAATATCTTGGGCACAGCAGTAAACAGGCCAAGTCATATAGCTAAGTCCCTTCTGAGTCTCTTCCCTGGCATCCCCTTTAGTTTACTCTGGACTGTTCCCTCACTATATCTGATATACCTAAAGCAGTGGTTTTCAAATTGTGGTCCCAGGACTGGCAGCTTCTGCATCACATAAGAACTTGTTAGAAATGCAAATTCTCAGGTCCTACTCCCAGACCTCCTGAATCAGAAGCTCTTGATTTGGTGCCCAGGAATCTGTGTTTTTAACAAGCCTTCCAGGAGATTCTGATACCACTGAAGTTTGAGAACCACTGAGTTAAAAGAGAAATGAGTTGACTTTACTCTCCTTTAAGATTTCTATCTTAAATATACTACAAAAAATATTTATTACCAAGAGGGAGATTTGAAAAAATAAAGTTGGTGTTCTATGCATCAGCCTTCCAGAAAGGGCTGTGCAATTGAGTTTGCTCCTTCACAAAGAAGCAGTCTCCTTTGAGAAACAATTTTTTTGCTGGTAACATTTCAACTGAGCCGAATTTTAACTAGTGTCCTACCCCAGCTACCTCACCTCTTCAGCCACAAGAGGGCTTCTGTAGCCGAGTTCCTAACCTGGGCTACATCCGCCTCCACTTCATGCAGCACTATCTTCTGAAGGGTGGTAAACTCTTCCTTGTTGGTTATATACTTCTGATTTACTTTCTGAAGGAAAAGCAGGGAACAATATATGTTAACAATTCTAAGGCTATCATGCAAATCAATACAAGATTGAGACTTAGAAGTTTGGCAAATAGGCCTCTAAGAAATCAAAGTAAGTTAAGCCTCTATTAACCTTTTCCTTATATTTTCGAGGTAATTGTTTTGTTTGAAGATTCTTATGAGGCTTAAGCTGTAATTAAATAAAGTCAGACTCCTAGGGTTTTACAGTATTGTTCTTTATTTTTTTCTGCCTCAGAAGCTCACAGCTATAACTTTTCATCCTGAGTATAACGCTCAACAATTATTTGTTTCTGAATGAGGTTTCATGCAACTATTCCCTCAAAATACAGTTTCTAAATAAAACTAAGTCGGCGCTGGCTGGATAGCCCAGTGGATAGGGCACTGGCATACCACATGGGAGGCCCTGGGTTCGGTTCCCGGGGACCTCTCCTAGTGGGCAGACCGCCTTGAGAATGGCAAGCTGCCATGGGCGGGCCAGAGCCGCCGTGGGCAGGGCAAAAAGCTGCCACGGACAGGGCAAAAGCCGCCACAGGCAGGGCAGGTCGCCCGCGAATGGAGCGCAGCCAGCCACCCGCGAATTGAGAGCCGGCCGTGAATGGAAGCAGAAGCCGCCCACAAGCGGGGAAAGCCGCGCCTGCGCAGTGACCAGTCTCAGCGCGTCACCGCAGCAGGGGGGAGGGGAGATATGTAATAAATTAAATAAATCTTTGGAAAAATAAATAAATAAATAAAACTAAGTCTATAGGGATTCCTTACATTGCTTCCTCAAAACTAAGTATCTACTGACAAAGAAGACAGATTTTCACTAGGTTTGAGAAGGCAATGAATGTTCAATCTACGTTTAAAATGGGACACAAACTTTAAAAGCGAGAAGCAATGAATACAATTTCCTCATTTTACATGGGAAGAAACAGGCTCAGAGAAATTCAGTGAGTCACTAATGCTCCTAGAGCTGCACCTGGAACTTGGGCCTTCTAGTATGAGAACATCGGTGATTATTTTAGCAATCTAATATACTCTCTGGAAAAATTTAACTTATATCATTTAAACCTAAAAATCACAGATTCAGTTTTGACATTTAAGTAAAATCCCACTGATTCATTCTCTGGGGCATGAAAAAGAAACCCTGATTTCATTTTTTAAATGAATATTCCATCCCCCAAAAAGTTCTGCCCTAGCACACAGTAAGTACTTAGTTAATCCTTTCCTGGCTAAGCATTCAAAATTTGAGAAGACAGTCACTCTCTTGTAGAGCTGGGAGACATTTTTCACTTATTGATGTATTCTTGTCAAATGAACAAGTATTGAGAAACTTTTTTCTTTATTTAAAAGTTTCCGAAGATATAAGCCAAAATACTTACCTTAATATTTCCAACCAGATCCATTTTAACAGGAGCAAACACTGTCGGGCCAAGTTTGTCTAGAAGAAAGGATCAAAACTATCTTTGAAAAAGCAACTTTGTCATGTGGAAATTTTTTTATATTAACAATGAATTTAGTATATTTTCCCCCCAACTAGTTTCATTTTTGCTTCTAAATAATTTCCTAAACATAAAATGCTTCCAGTATACTGTCATCAACTTTTTCTATTACTCTACTCTGAGGTGAATACCTATAAAGGTATCTGGTGGCAGTTGGGATGAAGGGACATCTTATACGTTTAGAGTGAATATTTACTGTAATCTTTAGAGCTGCAGTATTCAATTTGGTAGACATTAAATAGCACTTGCAATGTGGCTAGCCAAACTGAAATGCACTGTAAGTATAAAATATATGTCAGATCTGAAGACTTAATACCAAAAACAATGCAAAATATCTCAACAGTGATTCTTTTATATTAAGTTATATGCTGAAATAATATTTTGGATATACTAAATTAAATAAAATCAATAAATTATCTTTATTTTTATCTAAGTTAGATAAAATTAATTTTATCTATTTTGTTTTTACTATTTTAATGTGCGTAATAGGAAACTTAAAATTCCATATGTTGCTGGAATTATTTCTGTTGGACAAGAGCAAACACTAAAAAATAAAGCTAAAGGAGAAAATATAATGGGATTTTTAAAAATACTTGAATAATCCCCTCATGCCCCCCAAAAAAGACAGGAACAAAAATATGTAGCTAAAGAGCAAAGAGGAAATAAAACAAAATACTAAAATATACTCAATTCATCAGAAGTCAGGAAAGGAGAAAAAAAAGAACAAAGAAGACACAACAAATAGAAAATAAACAGGAAGATGGTAGAAACAAATAGCAATAGTAGACTTAAATTCAACCAATGTAATTCACTATATAACAAAATACAGGAGAAAACATAAGATCATCTCAATAAACAAAGAACAAGCATTTTATAAAATTTACTCATTAATGATTATAAAAACAACTCTCAGCATACAAAAATCAATTATATCTATATTATCAATAGGTAACTGAAAAGCGTAATACCATTTACAATAGCATCAAAACCCTTAAAATTCTAAAATTTATTCCTAATAAAAGTGTGTAAGACATAAAAAGCATACACTAAAAACTATACAAAACATTGAGAGAAAATAAGGAGGATCTAAATAAATGAAAAGATGTAGCATGCCCAAGGATTGCAAGATTCAATGTTGTTTAAGATGTCAATTTCCCCCTAATTGGCTTACTACAGATTCAATGAAATCTTAGCCAAAAATCCCAGCAGGCTTTTTTTTTTTTTAATTAGAGCAGTTGTTAGTTTACAGAAAAAATGCAGAAAGTACAGAGCTCCCACATCCTTCCCCCCCTTACAGTTTTCCCTATTACTAACATTTTCCATTAGTGTGGTATATTTGTTAAAATTGATGAAAGATTATTATTATAATTATGCTATTAATTTTAGCCCGCAGTTTACATTAGGGTTCACTCTTTGTGTTGTAGAGTTCTGTTTTTTTGTGTGTGTGGTAACTTACATACAACCTAAACTTTCCACCCCTTTTCAAATATGTAATTCAGTGGTTTTAATTACATTCATAAAGTTGTGCCTCCATCACCACCATTCATTGCCAAAATGTTTCCATTATCCCAACAGAAACTCCATACCCATTAAATATTAACTCCCCATTCTCCTCTCTCCCACTTGGCCCCTGGTAACCTGTTTCTAGTTTCTGACTTCATGAATCTGTATATTTTGCTTATTTCATGTGAGTCACACAGTAACTGTCCTTTTGTGCCCGGCTTATTTGACTCAACATGGTATCTTCAAGGTACATCCACATTATAGCATGCATCAGAACTACATTCCTTTTTATGGCCAAATAATATTCCACTGAATGCATATACCATATTTTGTGTATCCATTCATTTGTTGATGGACACTTGGGTTGCTTCCACCTTTTGACAACTGAGAATGCTGCTGCTATGAACATCAATGTGCAATATCTGTTCAAGTCCCTGCTTTCCATTCTTTTGGGTAAAATCCTAGAAGTGGTATATTGCCAGGTCATATGGTAATTCTATATTTAACTTTTTGAGGACTTGCTAAAATGTTTTCCACAGTGGAAACATTTCCACCAACAATGTTGAGTGTTCCTATTTCTCCACATCCTCCCTAGCACTTGTTATTTTCTGTTATTATTTTTTTTAATTGGTAGTCATTTGAGAGGGTGGGAGGTAGTATCTCCTTGTGGTTTTTTTCCAAATATGAAGATTGTGTTTTTACTTTCTTGATAAAGTCCTTTGATGCACAAAAGTTTTTATGTTGATAAAGTCCCATTTATCTATTTTTCTTTTGTTGCTCATGCTTTTGGTGTAAAGTCTAAGAAACCACTGCCTAGCCCAAGGTCCTGAAAATGCTTTCCATATTTTCTTCTAGGAGTTTTATAGTTTTAGTTCTTATATTTAGGTCTTTGATCCATTTTGAGTTAATTTTTGTA
>PVKH010024323.1:0-13662 GCA_004027955.1 Chaetophractus vellerosus
CTGGTCTCTCCCTTCTCTTCTGAGTTCCATTAATATACAGCTTCTTGCTTCCTGTGGCGCATGCTCTGTCTGAATTTCATTCTGTTTATGAAGGTCTCCAGCAATAGGATTAAGACCCATCCTGATTGAGGTGGGATACACCTAACTGAAATAACCTCATCAAAAGGTTTTATTTATAGTGGGTTCACATCCACAGGAATGCATTAAGTTTAAGAACATGTTTTTCTGGGGGTACATACAGCTTCAAATCACCAAAGATACCTTTTTTAACAAGTGTAGTAGGTTTATTAGTATAAGGGGCTTAATAAGAAGCCTTTAAAAAAGAGCTAATTAATATCACAATATATATATTTTATAGAGAACAAAGAGGCAAGGGACCTGTTAACTCCCAAGAAGAAGCAACCTTTTCCTCTATCTTCCCAACTACCTCCTTGTATCCCTCAGACCCAGGTCTCATGTACTTACTCCTGGAACTTAGGGGAGCAAACAATGGCTATTGACTCTGGCAACATCATCTGGTAGGAGCAGTGAGTGTGTAGGTCAACACTGGAGAGAAAGGCAGTCTGTGTGGGATGAGTCTGTGAAGAGGAAAACAGAGAAGGCTCAGTGAAGAATACACAGTCAAGCAGGACCCATGAAAGGAGATGGATCCAAAAAGCTCTCAACTACTGGCCATAATGTCCTTCTTAAGCGCAAAGCCATCTGCAGCGATAAGGAGAACGCCAGACGTTCATAAGTAATGAACTTCCTTTCCAGCATTTTAACAAGTGTGGTTTAACACGAGTTTGTGAAGAGATTGAAGAGATTCTTACTTTGCACCTGACCATAAAGACTTATTTGGCTCCTCACAAGCTCTCTCTCCACAATAGAGAGTAACCCATTGTGGGACAGACAGTACATACTGCCCAGTGCTTCCAACTGCTGGAAGTCAAGGACTTAACAAACCATAGTCAAAGGAATGATTCTTCTTCCTGCTAGAGGTGCTAAAAGGTCAAGGATGAGTCTTCATCAAATGTTTCCCTCCTCCTTTGGCTTCTGTGCCTTTACATTCTCTCACCTTTTTCTTGTCTCTCTCTGCTTCCTGCCTCACACTCTCTAAGCTCCCCTATGTAGCCTGTTACCCAAGTTGCTTGTGAATTTCTTCTTGCTCGTTTCTCTTACCCCATTCCAAGACCCCCAAGATCACCTCTATGCAGAGGTCTCTTAGAGTCTCTTTCCTGCCCTGACCTTGCTCCCAAGTTCTAGCCTCTATTTCCAACTGCCTGCTAACCATCCCCACCAATGTGATGTTTCAACCAGTACCTTCAATTTACATGCTCAGAACTGAGCACACCATTTGCCCCACTTCCAAAGTAAGTCCTCCTCCTCGATTCCCTATTTCTGGTTATGAGATGATCACTGCCACCCCCATGAGCCAGGCACGAATGCTCTGAGTCATCACTGATTCCTCTCTTACTCATTCGCCATATTTACCCTCTGAAATCTCTCTCACATTCATCACCTCCTTCCTGAATGCACTACCACCACCCTAGCTCTTATTGTTACTAGATTATTCATACACTAATTTCTTAAATTATCTCCCTGCCTCAACCTACCTTAAAACTGTCTTTCATTAGATTTTCTTAAGTATGGCTTTGATCATATTATTGCTCTGCTCAAAAACCTCCAAGAATTCTCTACTTACTAATAATTAGAACCATCTTGCCAGTCTATCCATGACCCTCCAGAGCACAGCTTCAATGTAATGCATTAAAACTTATCTACCACTCTTTCCAAAGAGGAACCACAATCTGTAGCACACTCAGTGGTCCAGGAACACAGCCTGCCTGATCCCAATGCTGTCTCTTCCACAGAGATTTCTTCCTTGGTCCATCTCATCACCTCAAAATCTGACTTTCCTTTAATGATCCATCTAAATTATCATCTCTTTTCCGGACCATTTTTAGCATTCCCTTAAAACCAGGTAGGTCCCCTCCCTCCTCTGAATTCCATGGCAGTTTGCACCTTCTAAGGCACTTAGCATATTCTGCCTCATGTTAAGAGTTATTACTTATATACTTGTCTAACATCCCTTATGAAACTAAAATTACATCTTACTCAAATCTGTTTCCCCTGGCAGATAAGAACAAGTTTTCTATCCTCCATCCACTAGAAAGGGCGATATACCACATTAGACAAATCAGTAACTATTTATGGAATTAAACTAAAGAAAGGACAAGAAGGCACATGGGACTGTCTCACAGGTTACTGTTTTTCCAAATTCTGAACTACAAGTATTTGCACTCTTCCCCAATCCAGAAATAAGCCTGGCTTGTTTGTATGTAAGTCTGTCACACAAAATGAAAAGCAGCTTGGTCTGTGAGAGCTAGGGGTTGAAAGTAATAGCAAGAAAAAGAAATTAATCTTAGGGAAGGAATTATATTTCATCTGCGTATTACCAGAATGTTACTATAAGACATGTTGACACTTAAAAATCATATGCATTGTGGCCCTTCTGGTTTACATAAAGGTATATACTACTTTAATTAAAAAAAACAAATGCACGCATCTGAATTAACTTCTTTGACTCATTTAAAACATTTTTATTTTTATACCTTTTAGGAACACCATTTATATAAGGTAGGCAGAGCCTATACAGTCACAATACATTCATTCCAGACCAATGTCTTATCACTATTCTCACTCACAGGGAAACTAGTTTATTTTTATTTTTTAAAATATATTCAAAATTGAAAAATGAAAAAGCCCTAACTAATTCTCAAAAGTCATCACTGGAGTGCAAGCAGTCAAGTAGGGAAGGGACTACCTCTAAAGGAGGGAAAGATAATAATCTATATAACCTGGAAGCAATTTACTTTGATCAAAGAAAGAAACAAGCTGTGTGTTTATAACATCACGAGGGAAGAGGGGACTAACCCTCAGAAAGCACGGAATTGCTTACATGAATCCAGCCCAGTGTGATGAGACCCTGCTGATCCTGTATGAGGAAAAGTTCTTCTTCATTCTCTGTATTGCAGTAATCAGAACCAGCACTTTGCTTGGGGATGAGAACATGGGTAATGGTAAATTCATTCCTCATCTGCCAAAGGAGAAAACAGCTCATTACAATTCCATGTCACTTATGCAACCCCATTATGTCATAACAATGGTAAGTTAAACACCTATACAAGTGAAGGCCCTTCCCAGCCCAGCACAAGGCTCCTGAGAACTCCCTGAATCCCCAACCTTCCTATATACCACCCTATTATTAACACCTTGCACTGGTGTGGTATATTTGTTACAACTGATGAAAGAACATTTTTATAATTGTATTATTAACCACAGTCCACGGTTTAACAGTGTTAATTCACTGTGTTGTGCAGTTCCTTGAATTTTTAAACAAATTTTTATTCTAGTAACATAACTACAACCTAAAATTTCCCCTTTTAACCACACTAGAACATATAATTCAGGGCTGTTAGTTAGTTTCATAAAGTGGTACCATCACCACCATCCATTACCAAAACTTTCCATTGCCCCAAATAGAAACTCCATATAATTTAAGCATTCACTACCTATTCTCTACCCCACCCCATCCCCTGCGAACCATATTCTAGATTCTGACTCTATGAGTTTGCTTATTCTAATTATTTCATATCAGTAAGATCATACAGTATTTGCCCTTTTGTATCTGGCTTATTTCTCTCAACATGATGCAGAGACCGACCCCAGAACTCTGTCTGATACACAGCCTGGTTAAATACTACAGCCCTGCAGGAGTTTTCTGCTATAGCCAAATGGATGTACTCATGCTTCTTGAGACACTGTAAGTAGAGCACCATTTCTCTTCCTTTGCTCATGTCTAAAGTCATTTCCCTTTCACTGTTTCTCTAAGTCCTTCTCACCCTTAAGGCTCAGTTTAAATGTACCCCACTGCATTCATTTATTTCTACCTTATTCATTTAGCAATTAGTAACGGGTAAAGTTCCTCAATTCAGTGCTATTTCCTTCCTCTCAATTCCTTGTGTTCATATTGTACACACTATTCATTGTGCTCTTTACCTTTTGGTGTGTATCTCCCATCTCTCCAAAAATATCTGGTGCTTTTTATAGACAAAGACTATGTGCCTTACATATTTTATATTCCAAGTCCCCACATAAAATCAGTACTCAAAAAATAATATATAGGTAGTGACCGGATTTGTCCTCCAACTTTAGAGTTAGGTACTTCTTACTACCAGCTTTAAAACAATCAGTTTTAACCAAATTTGAAAACCAATCAAACACAGGGCCACCAAATTCAAAGTGGCACTGCATTCCCATTACACAGTGCATGGTTCCCGCAGCAGAGAGATCAGCACAAAAGGTAACTGGCATTGGGTATCTTTTCTGACAGTAGAGGAGGCCATGGGGAAAGAAACAGTCTGAGCTCAGGAAAGAGTTTGTTTTTACCAGTTTTCCACAGAGAATCCCACATGTTTCCACTCCCCGGGCAGTATTGGCACTGGCTAACTGTAGAAACTGTGGGCAGAGCCTCCCGGGCACCACCACATGGCGCAGTCCATCAATCGTAGGAACTGTAGTGGAAAAAGAGGGAAAGTCTGAGACCATGGGGCTGAGCCACCTCAGGCAGGCCTCACAGTTGGCGGGCTGGGAGAGCGATGCTAAATAACTGAGTAAATCCCTAAAAATTCAGGCAGTGAGTGGGGAGTCAGTCTCTTCTCAATGGCAGAAAAAAAAAGGTTGTGAAATCTTTCCCCCAACCTCTGGCCACAGTCTTTGGGTATATATTACTTTAAGAAAAGAAAAGAGCAGGCTTTAATCATTCAAGCTAAGGTAAGGGTAAGCTACTTTTTAAAAATTTCCTGAGATATTCAGGAATTTTCTTTCAGAATCTAACCCAGAGGATTTCAAAAATAATCTCCCCTTTCATTTTTATTTTAAATCACTTTTTATCTCAAATACGAATATCAAAGAGCATGATTTTCAAAGAAATAACAAGGATATATTCTTGATAATGGAAAATAAATTGGGTAATTATTTACTTCTGTACTTAGTCATTTAGAAGAAAGTTAAAAGGCCAAGAAAACAAAACACAACAAAAAACACAATCAGCTTCCCCTACCCACCTGAGACTGAAAAGGGTGTGGATAGACAAAGTAGCTCATAAAACCTGCTTCAGAACTCCAAGAATGGACGCAGTCCCTGAATACCACAGAACTCTGTGAGAGAGCCAGCAGGCTAAAGTTAGGGAACATCTTTCACAGTCACATTTCCATGTTTTTTTTTTTTGTTTGTTTGTTTTGTTTTGTTTTTAAATACAAGGGATGTGCTGCTCCTGCACATTCAACAGCAAGATCTGAATTCCTGGAGAGGTAACAAAGTCAGACCAAGAGACACACAGTCACACAGCAGTCTGCAGGATGGTGTCTTAGGGTTCTGAATGGCAGTTTGGCACAGTCCTTTCCTTTCAATTCAATAATCATTTACTGAGTACATACCAAGTAGACACTGTGCTCAGCCTGCAGGAAACATAAATATGACTGTAAGACTCAAGCCCCAACCCGCAAAAAGCTAATGTCTAGTTAGAAACAAATGACTACACTGTCAGATGGATGAGCTGAATTGCATTAGCGCTAAAAGAGCTCTGGAGGTTATTAAGAACAGAATCAATCTGAGTGGAGGGAGGGGCATCTGGAAAAACTTCAAAAGAGCAAGGAAAGCAGAGAAAGAGAAAAGAGATTCTAGGTAGAGGACAAAATGTTAACAAACCTCCTTGGATAAGATATCCTAGGGAATGTTCTAGGAACACAAGAGTCCATTTTGACCAAAGCACAGGATGTGTGTGAAGGAAGAGCAGTGGGGGATAAGTGGGTAAGTAAGTGGGGAAAAGCCCTAAAGGCCAGACATCAGAGAGCAGCCCTCCTTACCCATTTTTACAGTGTTTTTAAACGGATCTTCTGCAAAGCTGACTTTCTTAAGTGACTACTTGAAAGTTGATTCCTATACCAAAATATCTACTCAAAAGATCAGGGTATACTTATCATTTTGCCCTATTGTTATTTTCTCAGCTAATCAATCACTGGTGAGAAAAGGAAAGACTGGATAGCTTTTATGGCTAGACTGAATTATCACTGAATATAGTTCCGTAAAGATTAAGAATGCTTACAGGACAAGAACAATTCAGTAGCCCGTTTTTCATTTTTTAAAAGTCAGCCGTTGGGAAGCAGATGTGGCTCAAGCAATTGGGCTTCCGCCTACCACATGGGAGGTCCCGGGTTCAGTTCCCAGTGCCTCCTAAAGAGAAGACGAGCAGTCACAGAGAGCACACAGCAAATGGACACAGAGAGTAGACAGCAACCACAAACAGAAGGGGGGATGATCAATATGTAAAATAAATCTTAAAAAAAAAAAAAGTCAGTTGTTGAGTTCAAAGTGGTACTATAAAATTCAAAGTTTCCTTCACAAAAGGCTAAGAGCAGTCTCTTCTCTAATTCATTGAACAAATAAATCTCTGTATAACCCCAAAAAGTGAAGGGTCTGACTCTCAAGGACGTTATTAACTCTAGAAAATCAGCCTGGCTCCAGGTAAAAGATATGACTTAAGCAAAGGCCACTTTTCCTACTAACTCTGGATTATAATATGGCCAGTATGGCAGGACACTTAGTATCGCAATACTTAGTAAAGGATTTCTGTGACCAGGACCTAATAAATAGGACCGTAGAGGTAATTTATGGCTGAATCCCCTAGAATACGATTTAGCTGCAACTGAGAGAGAAGAGGACATTAGCAAATGGACTCACTACTCTCTGAGTTGCTCAGTGCTCCAGGTTTCAAGGACCTGTCCACCACAGGGGGCTTAGCTGGCCTTACACTTGTATTACAGTCTGAAGGTTGTGTGGATGAGACAGGTGCTGTGGGAAACACATCTAAAGAAGGCTTTTCCAAGTCAGGCACCAGGGGGCCACTTAGGCCAGGATCCACCTTCCCAAACTCTTGTACAATTTTCAGTCGCTCTTTTTCTAGCTCCTGGTTACGTATCATCTCCTCAAAGGCGTGGAACTGTTCCTGTTCCAATTGTTGCTGCTTCTGTTGTGCTACCCTCTGTCTTTCCTTTTCCAGCTCTTGCTGGATGGCCATGTTCCGGGCAAACGCCTCTGCTTCCTTCTTCTACAAAGAAAGAAAAGGATTTAGGCTAACACTGGAGTAACGTCACACCACAGGAGAACAAGGCTCTTTAGCAGGGAGATTTCCCAAATATACTTCCACTCTGAACTAATTTCCCAACACAGAATTCATGCTCCCCTCAGTGCCTCGACATCCATATGGAATACAATCACCACTCCTTTCTACCTAGCCAAAGAATACCTGTTCTTCAAGGACCGGTAAACTCCCAGTCCCATCAGGACCCTTCCCCAATGACTCTAACTAATATATTTCCTTCTTTACTGAAATCTCAATGCCACTTACTGTTTCTGCCCCATAACTTGTATCGTATTGTATTCACTAACAATGCCATGTATGAATTCTGTATCAAAAATAAGGCTGTAAACTGAAACTAAATCCAAATCTACCTCTGCTATTTTCAGGGTCTCTACAAAATTTTAACCCAAAATTAAGCCTCTAATTGAGGGGTTCTTAGTCAGGGGTCCATGTACCCCTTAGATTTCAGGGGGTCCCTGAGCTTGAATTGAAAAAAATCAAATTATCTTTATTTTCTCTGGCCTCTAAATGAAATCTAGCATTTCCTTCACTTATGAATGTATGCGATAAATAAACTACAGTAGTATTCAAATCACTTGACTGGCAAAGGGGTCCATGGAACAAAAAAGGTTAAGAACCCCTGCTCTTAATTTTTTTCTGGTCACCAGTTCAATATAGAGTAACATATTAAAATTAACAAGAAATATCAAGTAATAACTCCTTCATTAAGATTCACTCACTCAGAGCTTTAGAAATATATGCCTCATAGCTGCTCAATCTTCTGCTGTTTGTCAACAACAGAGCCTAGAACACGGTTCAGCATACAACTACAAAATAATGTGTAAGAACTTGTAGTGTATATTCAAATCCAACGCAAGCACACCAAGAGTACCCTTGGAATTTCTCCACAGGCCTTAACTCTGACTCTTCCCAACAAGAATCATTTGAAAATAGCTTGAAAAAAAAATCAATTACTGGGGCCGGCTGGATAGCTCAGTGGATAAGAGCACCGGTGTACCACATGGGAGGCCCCAGGTTTGGTTCCTGGGGACCTCTCCGAGCGGGCAGACGGCCTTGAGAAAGGCAAGCTGCCGTGGGCTGGCAAAGCCACCGTGGGCAAGGCAAAAAGCCACCATGGGCAGGGCGGAGCCTCCACGGGCATGGCAAGTCACCCGTGAAACACGGAGCTGCCGCCGAATCACGGAAGCCGAGCAGCCTGCAAAACACGGAACTCTGCTGCCCACAAAAACAAGGAGCAGAGCCATCCGTGAAACGGAATGGAGCCACCCATCAACGGAGCGAGCCACCTGCGCGGAGGGCCCACTCAGTGCGTCGCCGCATAGACGGGGGGAGACAAGAAGCAGACATAGAAAAACACAGAAGAGGGGGCCAGCTGTAGCCCAGTGGATAGGGCACCGGTTCACCACATGGGAGGCCCCGGGTTCGGTTCCCGGGGGCCTCTCCGAGCGGGCAGACTGCCTTGAGAGGGCAAGCCGCTGTGGGTGGGGCAGAGCCGCTGTGGGCAGGGCAAAGCTGCCACGGGCAGGGCAAGTTGCCCGCGAATGGAGCAGAGCCGCCCGCGAGTGGGGCAAGCCACCTGTGCAGTGAGCTGACTTGGCGCGTCGTCGCAATGGGGGGAGACAAAGCAGACACAGAAGAACGTAAAAATGAACACAGCAAGAGCAAGAAAGGGGGGATATGTAACAAAAAACAACAACAACAAAAAAGAAAAACACAGAAGAATGGACACACAGCAAGAGCAAGCAGAAGGGGGGGGGGAATATGTAACCAAAAAAAAAAAAAAATCAATTACTATAAACAGCTTCAGGTATAAACAAATGTGACTCAAACCCCAAAATTCTCTTACCTAAACACCTATGTTTTGGCGAGAATTTTCATTGTTCTTAGGTTCTCACTTTAGAGCAGACAGGTAACAGATTTCCTGCTCCTCAAGTCAACCTCTTGGACTAGTAGGCTACATCTGTATTACAATTCTCAGCCTAAACACATGTGTCCTATTTTTTTTTTTAGCTTCTTGCCCAAAAAGTGGAGACAGTAGAATCTGCTGAAATATCACATTAAAATCACAGGGCACAGAGACCAAAATGCTTTTCTTTTCTTTTTTCTTTACTGTTACATACTGACCTTTTCTTCATTATATTCTGTATATTCTTTGGTATATCGTTTTAAAAGCTCTGCCTTCAGTTCTTCTGCCTTGGGAAATGCAATCTCCTTTAATTTCTGAAATACCAAACAAAAACTGGGATTGAGAGCAATTGCAGCCAATTAAGCAGAGAAGAAAACTGAAGTCAAGTTGGCAATGTCAACAATGTTTCTAAAAATGATTTTTAATAGTCTCCACTGTACTATAATTGCTACTTCACAATTGCTCTGCTGAAGTGGCCAGAGATATATCACCTAATGGGTTTGATGCTCAAATGAAGAAACTACCGGTTTTACCCTGAAGTTAGCCTGTGCTGCTTTGAAGCTTTTAAATGGGCAACAATGAAAGACCTACCTTTACTGTGTCTTTCTTTTCAGGAATGACAGCTGTTTTGTAATCACGATGCTTTGGTAGTTTCTCAATAAATAGCCTAAAGGAACAGATCAGAATGATTATGATGCAAAGAAAATGCCCAAAAAACCCTGCAGCAATGCAACTCTCTCTTCCTACAGCCAATGCATGACAGGTCTCCAAAAGTACAGGGGAGGAAGAACAGGCACACTCAGTCAGGCCCTACCACTCCAACCCTGTAAAGAGCAACAGTGTTTCCCAAACCAGATGTGTAACAACAAGCACCAGTCTCCTACAACAAAAGATGTACTGGGTTGAATAGTGTCCTCCCAAAATTCACGTCCACTCAGAACCTCAGAATGTGACCTTATTTGGAAACAGTCTTTGGAGATGTAATTAGTTAAACTTGAGACTAGAATGGATTAGGATGGGCCCTAATCCGATGATTGTTGTCTTTATAAGAAAAGAAAGCAGAGACAGAGACACACAGGGGAAAGGCCTTGAGAAGAGGAGGCAGAGACTGGAGTAATGCAGCTATTAGGCAAAGAATGCCAAGGACTGGAGTAATGCAGCTATTAGGCAAAGAATGTTGCGGACAACCACAAGAAGCTGAGAGACACAAGAAAGCCGTGGTGGGCTGGAATTATATACCCCAGAAAAACATGTTCTTAATCTTAAACCATTCCTGTGGATGTGAACCCACTGTAAATAGGACCCACCCAATCAGGATGGTTCTTAATCCTATAACTGGTGACCATATGGAGAAGGCCAAAGAAAGCCACAGGGAAGAATCAGAAGTCAACTGAATTCCGAAGAGAAAGGAGAAGAGCCAGCATGTGCACTGCCATGTGATAAGCCAAAGACCAAGGCTCGCCAGCAGAGAGCCCCAGAAAGCTAGTTTTCAGAGAGAAAGGCTGGCTTTGCTGATATCTTGATTTTGGACTTCTCCTAGCCTCAAAACTATGAGCCAATAAGTTCTTGTTGTTTAAACCAGCTCATTATATGGTCTTTGATTTAGCAGGCAGGAAACAAATACAGAATGATTCTTCCCCAGAGCCTCCAGAGGGAGCATGAACATGCTGACACCTTGGTTTCAAACTTCTAGCCTCCAGAACTGTGAGAGAATAAATTTCTGTGTTTTTTTTTTCCAAGCCATCCAGTTTGTGGTACTTTGTTATGGCAGCCAAAACAAAACAAAACAAAAACAAAAACAAAAACAAAAAACAAAAAACAAAAAAACAAAAAATAAACTCCACACAAAATGTAACAGAGATGGAAGAAAAAAGTTTAAAAAGAAAAAAAAAGTCTTTCCCATGTCCAAAAATGTACCTCCAAAAAAAGAAACTCTAGAGCTGTGATTATGACAGGCTTTCAAAGGAAAGGGCCTCTGTCATAAACATTTTTCAAAAATCAGTTTGGCAGCCAAAGGTAAGAGGCTAAGAGAGAAAGCCCACAACTCTCCATTTCAATGCCTAGCCACGTGTGATCATCAGCTTTTGCTTTTTTCCCCATTCAGATTCATGGTCCTTCAGAAAAAAACATTTCTTGCAAAATACTAAGCATTGGCATGCCTAAATAGCCTATAAATTATATGTTTGTAATATGCGCTTATTACAATAATAATATGTGTTATAATCTTTGATGAAAGTGCTTGGAGAAATATAAGATGCTATACTTTCTCTTTCAGTTCTTGTTCTCAGCAGTAAATATCAGTGAGAAAAAAACTCACTCAATTCAAAGACATCTAATATTTAGAATATCTACTTAAGGACACTAGAAACAATTAGGCTACTCTTAGTAAGATTTCAATCAGGGATAGAGTTTTATTCCACAGAAATAATGACTAGAAATGAAACAAAATAAAAAATAAAACAAGAAAAGAAAAAAGATATAAATAAAAGAAAAAAAAAAGAAAAATAATGGCTAACACTTACTGAGTGCTTACAAGGCATTGTACCTGGTACATTTTGTTTTTACATGTATTAACTCAATTCCTCACAATAACAGCATAAGTCACTATAATTATCCCAATTTTATAGACAAGGAAACTGAGGCACAAAGTTGAGTAACTTGTCACTGCTAGAAAGTGGCAGATACAGAACTTCAACACTGGCAGGGTGGCTCCAAATTCTACTCTTTTAACCACTACAACATACTGGAATTTCCAGAACTGCTGGAAGGGTCTGAACAAAGGCAATTTTTAAATAGAATTAAGTTGTAATAAATAGAAACTGAAACCCAAAACAAATAGATTGAGGGTAGTTTGTCCACAGCCCTAAAATTCTTGATCAGAGTTGGGATAAACTGACTTTTTATCCATGGGGTAGGAGTAAATGCAGAAAGAAACCTTTCAGTGAGGGGAAAAGACCCTTCTTCCCACCAAAACAAATTCTATAAATGAGCCCTTCTCCTTAGGTTCTATATTAGGTACATGAAAATTTCATTTCAATACAACCTTAAAGGACTCTGATAGGGATAAATTCTAAAATCAAGTTGATTCTAATAATCTTCCCTTTGGGTTTGTAAGTAAGATATAAAACAGTTTCCTCAAAGTCTAAATTTAAAACAATTACAGGTTCATATGTTCAAACCATAAGGTCCTGAGGAAGATATTAGGATAAATAAGACTAATTCTTGTGTTCAAGAGACTTACTATTCAGTAGTCTTTGGCCCCAAAGACCAAAGAAAGTGTTTGCTTCCTGCAGCAGGCTAAATATGCTTTGCATTGAAGCCTGAACGGGCAAGTTTTATGTTCACTTATATTCTCAACCTGAAGAACTAGACTGTAAATTCTCCAAGGCCAGAGATTTGATTAGTCTCGTACTTTTTTGTATACTCATCTAAAGCCATCACAATGCCTTGTATAAAGCAGTCAATAAATGTCTGATGAATAAAATGGTCTTAAAGCCTCTAGATGAGTTAAGGGGTGTGTGTGTGGGGGGGGACCCAAGGTAGAAAAAGTAAATCCAGTATGCTACCTTTTGAGTAAGAAAAGGGAAAATTATGTAGATATAAATACACACATTCATTTTGCCTGTAAGTATATAAACATAGGAAGGACACAAACCAATAAAAACAGTGGGCAAGGGAAGTACAGTAGATGAGACAAGAGTGGGAGTGAAACTTTTCACCATGTACCTTTGTATATTATTTAAATTTTGAGCTATGTAATGGAATCCAGTCATAAGTAAAGATAAAACACCCAGATCTGCACACAGATACCTTCATTTCTTTCAGCAACTATAGCCAATGAGGAACAGCTGGGCAGAAGGGTCTCTTGAAAACAGAGAATGGGCAACATACCCAGTGTTCAAATTGAGCCAAGAGAGCTTAGTGGTTAGGACAGGCTCCAGAACCACTCAGCCTAGGCTCAAATTCCAGCTCTGGCACTTACTAACTTTGTGTTCTCCAGCAAGTCACTTAATCTCACCATCCCTAAGTTTCCTTACATGGAGACAAACTAGTCTTACCTGACAGGGCTACCTTGAGGGTTAAAAAGATAAAGCAAATAAAGTGCAGAGCATCCTGTCTAATATGTAGCTATGTTGTGTGTTTATGTGATTATTTGTTATTACTAATAAACAAAAAAATGTGGGCAAGAGCAAGAGATGAAAATTTACCAGAGCTAGAAACTTTCTAGGCCTAGAATAACTGTGACCCAGATGTATACTGTTCTCTGGGGTTATATCTGGTTGCAGCTGAGAGAGAAGAAATGTACCAGAGCAAATAAAGATGCACTGGCAAAAAACACATCTGAAACAACCAAACAGAACAATGGAGAAGAGAAGGGATAAGCAGAAAAGTAAATACAAAAGGCGAAAAAATATATGAAATAGTAATCAACTTCACTCACAATGCAGGAAATTCAAATTAAGTTGAGATGTCACTTTTCATCTAACAGATTAGCAAAGGCTTAAAGGTTGATTATACCCAGGGTAGACAAGGGTGTAGGGAAATCAGTATT
>PVKH010024325.1:0-13649 GCA_004027955.1 Chaetophractus vellerosus
AGTTTTCATAAACTTTTTACTTCTTTTTATATCCACTTAAGTCTTGTCTTATACGCCTCATTCTGTTCTGTGAAAAACTAGTCATTTCATTTTAGGCAAAACAATTATTTTTTAAAAGACTTTTGTAAAGATAATTTTATTAATTAAAAACTTACAATTTTTATCATCTTAAAGTTTTGACAGACTTTGTTAACTCAATATGTGGACAAACTTAGGGAGATTATACCTAAGTAAAATAAAATTAAAATAATGATATTTTATGTAAGATTTTTTTCTTTTCCTTCATAGGAGGTTAAAGCTTCTTTATTTTTATAATACCTTAAAAGTATAAATAACCTCAAACGCATACTATTAGGCTCTGGAAAATATATTGTAATTATTTTGTTTTAATCATAATTTAAAAAACCTTCTCATAGCTTTCATGGGTTTATTTATCTTTTTTTTCTCTCTGAAATTTGGTCATCAGGTTGTTAATTACTCCCATCTCAAGGCTGTTAAAATTTAATTGGGGAATTATAGGACAGGCTATACAAAACATGTTCATTGTATTATATCTGCTCTGTCCCTATCATTTTCAATTTCCGGGCCTCATAGACAGAATTCTAAACTAAACACATCTCTCCCTATCTTTCCATACCTAGTCCATCCCCCCTAGTTTCCTAAATCAGTTTTAAGGGGAATTCAGTCAAGATTAGGAGAAGACCCTGGGGGTAGGATAGGCTATGAAAAGATTGTTGAGGAATTCAGGACGTTTTTAGAGAGCACTTACTTAATTTTTCGCAACTTGAACGGAGCTCTTTTAAGAATTTTCAGTTGTTAATTTGATATTACCATCCAGAGGTATGAAATATACATTGACAGACAAATAGAGTTAGACACACCAAACAGAAACATAAAACTCACTAATTTGATTCATAATTCTCACTCTTTTGGTATGGCTGTCTCCAGGTTTTCCATGATTCTACACCTCTGGTTTTTACTGCTGTTAAGGTCTCCTCTGCCTTCAGTGTTGCCTGTAATATGCAAGCCCGTTCTTGGAAACACTTATATATATATATATGTGTGTGTGTGTGTGTTGGGGACAAAGCATTATTTGGTTAACAAATTTTTAGCAAGGAAGGTACATTTAGGAAGCTTTGCTTCAAATATTTGGTTTTAATTTAGTAGTAAAGCTCCCTTCCCCCTGACCTTTCATTCCAGGTTTCTGTCAGTTCCCACCTAGAGGTTCTTGGGTTCTTGGGGTTTTCCTGGGGGTGTCTTTGACAGTGTACTTCTTCTTTGCAATATGCACATTGATAGGTCCTTAGTTTAAAAATTTCTCCCATCCTTGGGGGGGGGCGGGGGGAGGTTGGGCCCCGAGTTGGGCCTTACCTTTTTGACACAGTTTTCTTCTGATTGTTTTCAGTTTATTAGAGTTTTGAATAGGGTCATTTGCCTTCTGAAGTGCAGGTTTTCTTTAACTTGGTCCCTATTGCAATAAACTTCATAGGCAATGCTAACTAAACTAGAGATAGGTACTTTCAGTCCCCTATCAATTTCCTATAGCTTCCTTCTTACAGCCGGTGAACTTTGTGTACTAAAGGTTAAATTTAAAAGTCTGGCATTTTCTGGACTTTCCAGATATCTATTAGTGTATTGCCCATAGACGGTGTAAATTCTTTCTAGGAAAGCAGAAGGACTTTCTTCAGCTTCTTGTATTACTTCACTTATCTTTTGTTAAGTTTATAGCTTCAGGGACCTCTTTTTGCTCTAAATTAGTCCAGTTCTCAGCACAATTAGCATTCCATTTACTGGTGCTAATTTCTCTCTAGCTTACCCTGCCTTGTCAGGATTTTTCTCTGTTTCTTATCTGTTTCCTCCTCTGCTTCTTCATTTACTATTTTCCCTTCATCTCCTGTTATCTGCAAAGCCCCAGTGCCAGTCCAATTACAGGTTGGAATAATTAAGCTTTTTATTTTCTTCGGAGTCCTTTTTATAGACTGGGCCACTATTTCCCCACCTGTGTAAATCTCACAGGGGGACTGGAGTAAGCATGCACACAGATTCTTGATCTATTCCTAGAGGCATTTCTCAGAGGAGTAGAAATTTTTCTGGCTCAGTTGCTGATCTTAGCCATCCTGTCCAAAAGGAGATACAGAGTTCTTCCCTATAGAACCGGACTCTGGCCATTTTTTCCCTGATTCTAAGTTATATTGAGGCCAAACTTTGTTACAGGAAAAACTATTTCCTGCTTTTTTCATAGTCCCATGGCTAAGATTTTCCAGTCTTTCAAAATACAGCTTGCAGGGCTACACTTAGGTATGCTAGTAAGTTAGAATTTCCCATTTTAAAGAATTTCAGTAACCAGTAACCAATTAGGAATACTTGAACAGTAAAAATGCAGTTAAACACTAATTTAGCAGTTTAGACAGATGCTGAACATTTACTAAACCAAAGTAACATACACCACTTAACGAATAGATACAACACTTCCCATATTCTGGATTGCTTTTCAGGAGTATAATTAACTGACAGACTCAAAGTTCAGGAGTACACTTAACAGAGAAACTTAAGGTGGGGCCTTGGAATCCCAGAGCAAATGGTACTCCCCTGGAGTCAGGAAAAGACTGAGAGGTCAAAGCAAGAGGAATCGTTCTGAAAGGAGTTTAAGGGGACTCAAACCACTGAACTAACTTCTTGATTCACTTCTACCTTGGTGACCTGCTCCCCTGCTACTTGTGTTGGGTTTAAGATGTTGCCAGTGTTGGGTTTCCAGGTTCTTGGCGGTGTTGCAGAAAAGAATTTAAGGACATGCCATATATTAAGCAAGCAACTAAAGAGTTTATTGTAAAGCAATAGAAAGAGAAAGTATGCACCCAAGACAGGGGTATAGGCATGCTCAAAGGAAAGATTGGTGCTGGGCCTGGGGCTAGGGCTGGGGCCTTTTTAAGGCAGGCCTTCACCCCACCCTTCCTTCCCCAATGTAAATAAAGACTGGTGAATTGAAGCATTCTCATTGGCTCTGAGTATGCAAAAGTATGAAAAGTATGCAACATTTTCATTGGTTCTGTGTGTCTGTCAGCCTGAGCAGTGGTCAGGGGAGGGGGCACAAATGGGTTTCTCACTATCTATTGTCTTCAGGTATTCAGACTTGGTTTCCAAGATTTGTGAGAATAGGCATTTCTTCTCTAGGTAACTGTGAGGAATTTGTGAAGAGAAGTCTTAAACATAATTCAATTATTATACAAATTAGAAACCAAAGCACTAATTGCCCAATTAGCCCTCCTCAGTTTTTTATCCTTTTCTCAAACCACTTGTTCATTCCATGTTCCTTCCACATGTGTGACTATTCTTTCAGAGTCAGTTATGAAGAAATGGAGAAAATAGTTGTTAAGAATAACAACGTTCCACTCAAACAAATCGAGTTTTGAAACCCCAAATTACAACTTACTAGAGTAACCTCTATCAACAACCATACATGTTTATCTACTTGGCAAGTTAGTTTTGGATTAATGAATAATTTACGTAAAAGTTTTAGAATAAGGCATGGCACCTTAGAAGTAATTAATGATCATTAGAAACCTGCATATACAATTTTTTAAAAATTATATATCCCCTCCCCCTTTCTGCTTGTTCTTGCTGTGTTCAATTTTTTTGCGTTCTTCTGTGTCTGCTTGTCTTCCCCCATTGCGGTGACCCGCCAAGTCAGCTCACTGCGCCACGGCCTTGCCTGCTCACAGGCCGCTTGTCCTGCCTGTGGGCGCTTGTCCTGCCTGTGGGCGCTTGCCCTGCCCACGGCAGCTTTGCCCTGCCCACGACGGCTTGCCTTCTCAAGGCGGTCTGCCCGCTCGAGGAGGCCCCGGGAACTGAACCCAGGACCTCCCATGTGGTAAACCAGCGCCCTACCAATTGAGCTACAGCCGGCCCCCTGCATATACAATTTAATCTCCTTAGAATCTAAGTAGCTTTTTCTAAATTGTGGAGCTATAGCTCCACATTTTAACTGTATTTCAGAGTTGAAACTCACTTAGTAAGTCGATTGTTATATTTCAGTCACACAGCCTTTTTAATAAAGAGGTGGGTGATGCAGTCCATTTTTAATTTGCTTCTTCATTTAGTTTATTACAAAATAACTTGATGGTTTGCATTTGCTCAAAGCCATAGTATTGCCTAGTTCCTAAATAGCACATAGATTCATTATTCTTAAAGTGCATCCAGTGAAGAACTGACCTTAAAAATAAAAAGGTTGTGAAGTCTAAAAAAGAAAGACATTTAAAAGCTATAGGTGAGAGGAAGTCAGTCCATAAAGTGCTGACCTTTCATCAAGTACTGATTTTTCTGCTTTGCCTGTGGGAGCATTAAGGAGAGAGTGATCTCATAGATTTCCACTAATGCCATGACCTATACCTTCCGCCCAACATTTCTGCCAATTATGAAGACTTCCCTATCTTCTTGGTGATGTGCTTACTGGGTTTCTTATGTCAGGCTGACAGCTTATTCGCTTCGCCTGGCCTTGACCTTGGCTTTGACATCCACAGGAGATAGGCAGGCTGTCAATACTAACATCAGAATAGTGCAAAGACTGTCTGGCAGCTAGAATCTGGGACAACTTTGGCAGTTCCTGCAGATTTGTATTTTCCTTGTGATTATTCAGCTTGTTCCCACCACCCCAAAATGTTAGAAGGCATCCCAATGCTAGAGGGCTAATACATGTAATTAGAGAGGCGTGTGTTTTGCTATTCCCATCTCATCTGCAACAGCTTGAGTACCACTGCATTACTCATTAGGAGTCATAAGTCCTGACCTACTGGATACCCAAAGGGCACAAAGGCTAGGGGTGGACAGCTTGGAAGGGAGCCAGCATTGCTTCTGACCTTGGGTGGCCAAATCAGCCCAAACAAGATTTATATTCTGCTTCTCACATTTTTAAAAAGATTTTAAAAGATTCCACTCTTATGTGTTTCCATGAGACCTATTATTTTTAGCTATTTTTATTTTTTTTTTTTACATGTTTTAAATTCAAGGAGCAGTATAAGTGCAGGGACATAGTCTAGCAAATTAATAGTTTCCAAAAAGAATTCAAAAAGTCAAAAATATGAAAATGCATATTGAAAAAATAACCTTTAGTCATCATTTCCACACTAATAATAGAATACATGCTCATTGTTAATAATTAGGAATAAGACAAGTAAAGGGGACTGAGAAGAACTGAATTTGCAACTTTTTTATTTCTTTCTGACCAAGTGGTTAGAAATAGCTTCCATCTAACTGGCTTTATAATTTGGGCACCTTGGTACATTAAACAAATCGGGTCATGTGGTATATGTGAAAATAGCTGTGGAAAGATCCTAGACTTTTGGAATTCTTACTATTCTTACTTGACTGAGTCCCCAAAACAAATGATGAATGAAAGCTTCCCAACAATGCCTCTTCTCACCATGTTCCTGATATTGAGAGGAGTCTCCCAGGATATTTTCCTAACGTTATATAACGAAATGCTACCCTTACTCTCTATCCTCCACAATCGTGACCACTGTGATGCCTGAAAATGGACAAATTACCAGGAGAAAAATTGATTTGATTAGACACTGGACTGGACCCCTCCTTGAACTAGAATTGGCGGCAGTCAATACCTTCTGGTGATACAACAGTGACCTATAATGATCATGAGATTTTCCCAAATTCCCACATGGGACAGGATACAAGTGAAGAAACACCAACAGCACAGAGCTTACACATTTCCCTGGTTTCTTTCCCTCTCCAGCCTGCTTCTGCCACTCCCTCACCAGTTTTTCCTGAGAACACTTCTTCAATAAATCACTTGCACCTGAACCCTCATCTCAGGGGCTGCTTCCAGGGAAAAAAATCTAAGAGACTCCCATAAATCAATGTCTGGACGGAGTACTGATCACTTAGAACCTTGGGTTACGCCCTCTTTGTTTTAATGTGAAGAATGCTTTCCCAACCCTGAGGCATTCTTCCAAGTGATTTATATTTTCTAATGAATATTGAAGATTTATAAAAGAAAAAGACTATTCTGTCCTCCAAAGGGAACTAAATTTTCAAAATTGGAATGACTTTATTTTTCTCCATTCTTTTGATGAGGTTAGGAGAAAATCAGGTCCTGTGGTTGTACTGTATGGTTGTTTGCTTGTTTTATTTTTGTGCTTTCTTGTGCCGATATAATTTTTTTAAAAGATTTATTTTTTATTTATTACATATCCAACCCCCCACTTTCTGCTCGTCCTTGCTATGTTCATTCTTGCATTCTTCCGTGTCTGCTTGTCCACCCCCCCGTGCGGCAACCCGCTGAGTCAGCTCACCGTGCGGCGGCCTGCCTGCTCGCCGGGGCTTACCCTGCTCGCGGGGGCTTGCCCTACCCATGGCGGCTTTGCCCTGCCCGCGGCGGCTTGCCTTCTCAAGGCGGTCTGCCCGCTCGAGGAGACCCTGGGAACCAAACCCGGGACCTCCTATGTGGTAAACCGGCGCCCTACCAACTGGGCTACAGCCAGCCCCCCAATATAATTTTAAGATATGATCCTCTGATGCTTAGGGGATTACTTAATTTCTTAGAGTTACTGTTCTTCTTACCAAGAAGGCCATCTTCTTCTGTACACAGCCCCCTCACCCCTCAAGCTCCAGGTCATTTCCTCCTCTATAAAAAGTTCTCAAGTAGATTCACCTGAAGACATTCTTTCCTTTCTCTAGGACTTTCTGTACTAATTTTCTGTGTGATACAACTTAGCATATTTTCGAATACTGTTTTTTTTCCGGTCTTTTTTAAAGTTTTGTTCCATATGAAAAGAGCCTTTTTTTGCTTCCATTTTAAAAATTAAATGTAAATCTTGGGATAATTGCAGATTCACTTGCAGTTTTATGGAGGACTACTGAGAGATATCATTTACCCTTTACCCAATTTCCCCCAGTGGTGGCATTTTGTAAAACTGCAGTTCAATAGCACAACCAGGATATTGAAATTGATATAGCCAAGAGACAGAACATTCTCACCACCACATGGATCCCTTGTGTTGCCCTTTTCCTTTCAATAATTTTGCCATTTCATAAATATTATATAAATGAAATCATGCAGTACATGCCCTTCTGGACTTGGCTTTTTTCAGTCAGCATAATCTTTTCATATGCTTATATATCTTCTTTAGTACAATGTCTCGTCAAAAAAAAAATTTTTTTTAAGGTACCATGGCCAGGGATTGAACCCACAACCTCATATGTGGGAAGCCAGCACTCAACCACTGAGCCACACCAGCTCCCTCTTCAGTTATTTTGTCCACTTCCTAATTGAACCATCCAATTTTTCTCTTACTGTTGAGTTTTGAGAGTTCTTTATATATGCTAGATTCAAATAATCTGTCAGCTATGAGGTTTACAAATATTATTTCCCATTATGTACCTTATCTTGTCAATCTCTTAACAGATTCTTTCATGGAGGAAAAGTTTTTAATTTTAATGAAATCTAATTTATCATTTTTTTTCTTTAATGAATTATGCCTTTGTTGTCAAGTCCAAGAACTACTTGGCTAGACCTAGATCCTGGATATTTTTCCTATTTTTTTTCTAAAATGTTTTTAACATTTTCTGTTTTACATTTAAGTCCTTGATAATTGTGAGTTAAATTTTTGAATAATCTGTGAGACTTTGAGTTTCATTCTTTTTCCCTTTGTATATTCAATTGTTCCAGTACCATTTGTTGAAAAAAGACTATCTTTCCTTCATTGAATTGTTTTTGCATCTCTGCCAAATTCAGTTGGGCACATTTATGGGAGTTTATTTATACATTATCTAGACCGCTCCATTGATCTATTCCTCCACCAATGCCATACAGTCTTCATTACTGAAGCTATAAAAGTCTTGAAATTGGGTAGACTGATTCCTCCCACTTTTTTCTTTTTTTCAAAATTGTTTTAACTATTATAGTTCCTTTGCATTTTAATATACATTTTAGAATGATTTTGTCTATATCTATAAAAAGTCATGTTGGGATTCTGAAAACATCTTTCATTCATTTTAGTGATTTCAAATACTATTGAATTTTTAATTTTAGTGCCCACATGTTCTTTGCTAGTATATAGAAATGCAATTGATTTTGTATGCTATTTTTGTGTCCTTCAACCTTGCTGAACAGACGTCACTTGAACTCATTTCTAGGAAGCTTTTTATAGATTTCTTGGGATTTTCTACATAGAAAATTCCTATTTTTCTGAGAGTTTTTATCATGACTGGATATTGAATATTATCAAATACTTTTTTTGAATCAATTGATATGCACGTATAAATTTTCTTATTTAGTTTGTCAATATGGAGGATTACATTAGTTTATTTTCAAATATAGAACCATCCTTGCATCTCAGGAATAAACACCACTTGGTTATGTTGTGTAATTCTTTTATATATTGCTGAAATCTATTTGCTAAATTTTTAAGATAATTTTTGTATCCGTATTCCAGAGGGACGTTGGTCTGTTATTTTCTTTCTTTCTATGTCCTAGTCTGATTTTGATATCAGCTTAATATTAGCATCACGAATGCATTGAAAAATGTTCTCTCTTCTTCAGGAAGAAATTGTGTAGAATTGATGTTAATATTTCTTCAACTATTTGATAAGCCTCTCTAAGTGAAAAGTTTGGACGTAGACATTTCCTTTTGTGGAATTTCTTAAATTATGAATTTACTCTCCTTAGTAGTTATAGACCTACTCAAATTATTTATTTCATATTGGGTGAGTTGTGGTAGTTTCTGTACATTGAGGAAGTAGTCTACTTTGTTTATGCTATTAAATTTATGCATGTAGAATTGTTCTTTGTATTCTCTTGTTATTCTTTTGATGTCTGCAGGGTCTGTAGAGATATCACCTGTTACATTCCTGATATTGTTACTTTGTATCTTCTTCTTCTTTGCCACTGTTACTGGAAATTTGTCAATTTCATTATCATTTCAAAGAACTGTTTTTGTTTTTTTTTGGTTGTTGTTCATTCATTTTTCTCCATTGTTTTTTTCTGTTTTTTATTTTGTTGATTTCTGCTATCTTTACTATTTCCTTCCTTCTGCTTCCTTTGGATTTCTTTTCTAGGTTCCTGAGGTGGGGGTTTTCTCTTTTTTCTTATATGCATTTAGTGCTATAAGTTTCCCTCTCAATACTGTTTTGGCAGTCTTGTATTCCAAAAATTGTATGCCACATTTTATTTTTACTCAATTCGATGTATTTTTTTTTATTTCTCTTGAGATATCCTCCTTGACCCATGAATTACTTAAATGTGTATTATTTTGTTTCCAAGTGTTAGAGATTCTCATGTTATATTCCTATTATTATTTCTATTGGATTCCATTGTGGTCAGTGAATATATTCTGTATGATTTAAATTCTATAAATTTGTTAATGTTTGTTTCATAGTCTAGGGTACGGTTAACTTGTATATATTTGGAGGTCACTGGAAAATACTGTGAATTTTGTTGTTTGGTTAACTGCTCTATAAATATGGATTATATTCTGTTGAGTGAGACTATTGAGTTCTTCTCTATCCTTACTGATTTTCTGTCTAGTTGTTCTATTGATTCTTGAGAGATGGGAGTTGAAGTCTCCAACTCTAACTGTGGATTTGTCTATTCACAAAGTTCTGTAAGTTTTTGCTTCACATATTTTGAAACTCTGTTGCTTGATGCATACACATTTGGGGTTGCTATATCTTCTTTGTGGAATTATCCCTTTGTCATTATTAATGTCTCTTTCTATCTGGTAATAGTCTTTGCTCTAAAGTTTACTTTCACTGATATTAATATAGCCACCCCTGCTTTCCTTCAATTGATGTTTGTAAAACATATATTTTTTCATTCTTTGACTTTCAACCTGACTGTATTATTTTGAAGAGAATTTCCTGTAGACAGCTTATAGTTAGGTGATGTTTTTAAAACTACTCTGCAATTCTTTGTCTTTTAATTGATATATTTAAATCATTTACCTTGTAATTTCAATTGTTATGCTAGAGCTTAAATCTGCTTTATTTTTTTTTCTGTTTCTTCTCTGTTTTTCATTTCTGTTTTCTTTTTCTTACCTTCCTGTAGGTGTTTGGTTGGAGTTATTATCTAAAAGCTTTCTGTCTTGATAGGTGACAGTTTCCTGGTCCTTTAACTAGAGAAAGCAAGTTTTGCTTGATGCATTTTTGTTGGCTGCCATTTGTGTTTTCTGGTTGCTAGCTACTTCTACTACAATCTGGGATATATGAGGCAGAAAAACTACCACTGTGTTGCTTCTTGGGTCCCAAAGTCTCTCTATCTTTCAGGGTCTTATTTCAGGTTTGTTTTATATATAAAACCAAGGTATTTTTTAGTTGTACTAAGCAGAAGGAATAGGGAAATTTATCTCTTCTCCATCTTTCCAGAAGTCAGAAGAGTCCTTTCATCAAAAATTTGTGTCACATAGAATATCAAATGTATATCAAAAAGTCAATAACTGTTTGATAATATACTCTTGCCTAGTATATGGCTGAGATATATGAATTGGGGTATAATTTTGGTAAATCATGGCCTTAAAAAATTTTACCCACAGTCATGATATTCTAGAGTTAACCAAACAGTGAAGAATTATCCTCATACTAGCGATATGAAGGATACTTCAGTGTTTTAAAATAGTGGATATAATAATTTTCAGGCCTGATAAATATTAGTTTTTCACATTACGGAATCCATATATTCTGCCAAGCCACAGAAATCTTCCCATGCCCTGAGGAAAACTTATCAAGTGTCAGTTCTTATTAAGGTAACCATATCCTATCCTCAGAAAAGCTATTTAAGGGCAAGAAAGAACGTCACCAAGGTGTCCAATAAAAACTTGTTCCAGTAATTTTATGTGGAACAAGCATTTGTTGCATAGGTCACATTTATTTTAAACTCTTAGAGTTACTGTGAGGGAACTTTGACATTTCAGAGTACACTTATATAAAATGAACATTTCCAGAACAAACTTTAGTGATAACGTATATTTGGGTTATAATATCTGGTAACTTCTTTACTATAGTTATAAAATAAAGTCTGTCCTTACGTTTATCATTCTAAGTAAATGAACTGCCTCATAAAATGTTTTATATTTCATAAAAACACCTAATATATGTTTAGAATTCAGGTGGTATGTATAAGCAAGAGAGAGAATACTAAGAGTTTGCCTAATTATGCCAGATAAGTGATATTGTAAGATTCAACCTTAAATTAAAAATATAAGCCCTTTGTTTAAAAGCTTCTCTTTCCACTGATCTGTGATCTATGAGGAATAAAAGTGTCACACAATGGAAGGGAAGAGGGTCAGATTTTGTGTCATTTAGGTTCTTTAACACAAAGGCTGTTAGTGTATGTTACACTTAAGTGTTACTTTGAGTTCTTAACAAGAGACAAGAGAGTTGTAGTTTACATATAGTGAATTGAAAAGTTTTTGTAGTGAGCATGTGACATAATTTCTTATTAAATATAGATTTAATTGCACTTATTGTGCTATCATTATCTGTTTAGTAAATGATTCCTTAATGCTCATGCAGTATACATCCTTAGGAACTCATTAAAAATGGGGCAATTTGGGCCCAGCTAGATAGCTCAGTGGATAAAGAGCGCGCTGGGATACCACATGGGAGGCCCCGGGTTCGGTTCCCGGGGACCTCTCCTAGCGGGCAGACCGCCTTGAGAATGGCAAGCTGCCATGGGCGGACCAGAGCCGCCGTGGGCAGGGCATAAAGCTGCCACGGACAGGGCAAAAGCAGCCATGGGCAGGGCAGGTCGCCCGCGAATGGAACGCAGCCAGCCACCCGCGAACTGAAAAAAGAGCCGGCCGTGAATAGAAGCAGAAGCCGCCCACAAGCGGGGAAAGCCGCGCCTGCGCAGTGACCAAGTCTCGGCGCGTTGCCGCAACGGGGGGGAAGGGGAGATATGTAATAAAATAAATAAATCTTAAAAAAAAAAAAATGGGGCAATTTCTCTCTCTAAGCTGAACTCAGAATGTAAATACATTACCTTCCCCCCAGCATGGGACATGACCCTGGGGGATGAGCCTCCCTGGCATCAAGGAATTGCTACCAAGCACCAACTAGCAATGCAACTGGAAAAAAACCTTGACCAAAAGGGGGAAAAGGTAAAGACAAATGAGTTTATATAGCTAAGAGACTTCAAAGTGAGTGGGAGGTCATTCTAGAGGTTAAGCTGATGCACATCTCAGCAGGATCTCATTAACTGTCAAAGTAGATACTACCCAGAATAGCAGGGCTCCTGAGGGCTCTGGAGACATCTAGACACTATAGTCAGGGTGGATAGCTCAGGAATTTGGTGCCTTGCCAGTGAGCCCTACTTTGGAATTTATACTCCCCAGGGTGACAGAGTTGGACTCAGGTGTGATTTCCCTACACATGGTGCTTCTATTCTTCTATTTGAACCTATAATTAGCACCAGAGTTGGTAGGTGTACATCCAAGAGACTTAAATATTTGGGCTGTTTATGTGCCACCTTAGCCTCGAATCTCAGTGGAGTTGTAATTCCTACTCTCTGGTTCATTGATCTCACCCAGGACAACTAACAAGGAGGTGATGATGGACAACTACCATACCAAGGAACCGAGAGAGTCTGTGGCTGTGAGTTGGAGAGTCCCATCCGTTGGCCCTAATAGATTGCAGTCCCCTCTCAGTTGGAGGTGGAGTGGACATTGCCATCCCAGCATCCTCAGGATTGGGGAATGAACTATGGACTAATGTAGACTTACTGGTATTCTACTATAGACTTGTGATTCTAGCAATGGAAGAAATTATATCATTGATGTGGAGGCAGTAGCCACTGGAGTTTCTGAGGGTAAGAAGAGGGGAAAACGGGTGTAGTGCAGAGGCATTTTTAGGACTTGGGAGTTGTCTTGAGTGGCATTGCATTGACAGATACAGGCCATTATATATCTTGCCATAATCTACATAATTGAGTGTGAGTGAGTGTAAACTACAAGGTAAACTTTAATCCATGTTTAGTGGCAATGCTTCAAAATGTGTTTATCAATTGCAATGAATGTACCACACTAATGAAGGATGTTGTTGATGTGGGAAAGTGTGGGAGGGGTAGGGAGCAGGGCATATGGGAGTCCCCTATGTTTTTTATTTAGTTAATGTTTTGTTTATGTAACCTAAGTATCTTTAAAAAAATAGGTGTAATATGGTGGCATTTTTGGGACATTGGAATTGTCCTGAATGACGTTGCAGTGACAAATACAAGCCACTGTATATCTTGTCATAACCTACAAAAACTTGTGGGAGAGAGTTTAAACTATAATGTAAATTATAATCCACACTTGGTGGCAATGCTTCAATTTGTGTTCATCAATTGTGACAAATGTAACACACTAATGAAGGATGTTGTTGATGTGGGAAAGTGAGGGAGGGGTGGGGAGTGGGGCATATGGGAATTCCTTATATTTTTTGTGTAACTTTTATATAATCTAAGTATCTGTTCTAGTCAGGGTTCTCTCGGGAAACAGAATCAACACGAGATCTCTGTTAAAAATATAAGATTTTATAAGAGTCTCTCACGTGACCGTGGGGATACACAAGTCCAGGTTCCACCAGCAGGCTGCAAGCCAGGGGCTCCGATGAAAGACTGATGAAGGGTCCTCGATGAGTTCCTGGGAGAAGTTCGCTGTCAAACG
>PVKH010024326.1:0-13642 GCA_004027955.1 Chaetophractus vellerosus
TAACTCCAGTCAGTGTTATTTTTTTCTCTTACTTGTGGAGGGTTCCCATATGAAAAGTTAGATTATGGTCATGGCAAACATTAGCAAAATGAATGTATATAAACGAAACTCACATGATGAGGGTCGTGAATACACTCATTATGTTCAATATGTCTATCAAATTATTTTAGTGAGTGCTTGCAGACTCCTTGAGCTATCCTGTATATGGAGCACATGAACTAAACATGGAGCCTCAGGCATCAGGCATGAGGGACACCAACAAAGGGAGGGATGTATAGATCTGTGCTAAGCCAAATGTTCCTTCTTCACTGAGGTCCATATCTTTGGACCATTTCATAGGAAAAGTCATACTACAATACTTTGCCTCCATATTTTCAGAAATAAGTCATTGTGGATGGAGTCCAGGATGAACGCATTCATTCATAAAAATATCATTTTACTTTATGGTAACCTTTGGTGCACATTACATGTAGATGGGTAATTAGATCATAGGTTAAATTTTGTCTGCTGGATGTTTATTGCTTTTTTATACTCGAGATACTCTTTGGTTCCATTTCTCTCTCTCTCTCTCTCTCTCTCTCTCTCTCTCTCTCTGTATATATAACATAAACATATATACCTGTATATTTTTATGGGCAAACAGATCCTTCAGAACTTTGTGCTCCATAAGCAGTTTTTATGTTATAATTCTTAAAAATTATTTTTATCACTGTTAAATAATTATAGATAATCAGACTATATGGTAGCAGCAGATTTTATTTTTTAAAACATTTACTTAGTTACCAAAAAAAAAAAAGCCTCTATCAAGCCAATAGGAGGCATAAGGGCATTTATAAATTGTATTAAAAGGAAATTTGGGCTCTTTAATTAAATCATCAACAAACAGCTATAAAATAACAAAGTGTCTCTGAGATGGTGGGGTTAGAGCAAAAAGACTTACTGTTGGGTAATAATAAAAATTATATATCTGTCAGTCCAAACCCTGCCAGTTCTGTCCCCAACACTACCTCTTCCTTATGTAAAATGGTGGCATCTTTATAAAATAACATTTTGTGCTGTTTTCATGCTACTGTTTCTTTGACGTCGTCTTTCACTAACTCTTACTTTGTTCTTCAGCACATCAATAAATTACCAAAGCTTTTGATGAATCTTTTCTCCCAAGGCTCTTGGTTAACAGGTGCAAATTGGTGAACTTAAAAAATTTTTTTGCATTAAGAGGACAATTTATTTTAAATTTAATGGCAATGACCTCACCCATTGGGTCATTTCAGGATTTGTACGAAGACTAACCCCTAGAAGTTCACTCACCTCAAAACATGGCATGCCAGCAGCAGTGTGGCTTTAGAGAAGCACATTTCTGACTCTCTGCAAAGTTATGTGACCTTTTTTCCCACTTCCAGGTGGGAAGGGTCCCCGTGAGCCTGTGTATTATTATTTTGTTTGTTAATCTGTTTCCCATGTAGAATTATTTGTGCTGAAGGCCAGCGTCAGAGCACCTCCCTGCAGGCGTCACTGCCGTCACACCCTGCTCTTCTCTTAAGCAACTTATTTTTCATCTGCACTATATCCATCTTTATCAGTTTGGGATAATGTAATTTAGATTAATGATGTGCCGATATGCAAACCAGGGAGAAACTTCTTTCCCGTATGGTATCATTTGAATTGGTCAAGGGCAACGACAGTTCCAAGGAGAAATTTGGGCTTGAAAACGGAGCTCTTACCACAGTCAGTCCCCCCGCCCCCCGGCACTTTGCCATCATATCTAAAGATTCTTCTGAGACATCCCAGCAGGTTGTTCCCTGATTGCCAGTACATCCTCAAAAGGTGGGACGGGAGCAAGAAGAGCATTTTACACAATTCAGTCTCTAATGAGACGATCCAGAGGAAGGTCATCATTGAAAATAAAGCCATATTTAGCAGCTCTTCAGGCAAACAGCTCAATGCATTTTATAAAATATACCAAGACGGCAAAACAGCTCCCTCCCATTGAAAAGAAGTCTTTATTTTATATTTCCCTCTTTCACTAAAATGGGTGATTGCTTGTCTGCCAAAGCGGCTCAAAAGGGCTGTGAAAACTAAAGTCCTTAGAAGCTGTTAAATGCATCTTCAAATTCACAAAAAAATTCAACACAACAAATCTTCCAGTAAAATCTCTGGAGCATCACAGCAGTACTTACACGATTTTTCTTTTAGTCAGTATTTTGGTATTCAACACCTTGAAAGAGAGGGGAAACAAACGTGGGAAGGAAAGCAAAACAAAACAAAACCAAAGTCGGAAAACAAAAACAAACCAACAACCCAACAACAACAAAGGCAGTGGGGAAAAAAAATGCCAACAGCCACGCAAAGCTATCAAACATATGCCAAAGTAAACAATCGGGTGCGGGTTTGCCACTGCTCTGTCCTGCAGGTAGACGACGACTGGCAGCACCGGAGCAAATGGAAGGGGGAAAGAGAAAGGCGAGCAGGAAGTGCAGGAGCTGCGGAGCCCGGAGAGCAGGGCAGCCTGACTGTGAGCCTCAAGATACACCATCAGCCATGCAAAACAGGACATACCTTTCTGGCTTGCTGGTTCTGTCGGCTGAGACAAAGCAGTCCCATTCGCAGCGGGAGGCCAAATCAAAATGAAATTTTATTTAGTCTGCACTGTCCCCAGATTGGGTTTCAGAATGACTGCTTGAGGAGATAGCATGGATGTGGCTGATGCATGCTTTGCATATGAAACTGCAGTAGGAAAAGAAATCTACATAATCAAAAAAATCTGTGCTCTGTGTGAGTGACAAAAACGCTGGACTCCAGTGAATTTGCTGCAGTGCATGTTTTCAGACAGGCCTTTGAAAGGCACTTTTTATTTCTCAAATAATATTATCAACAAATACTAATAAGTGTATAATGCTCTAGCTTATGAAAATATGTAGCTTCTTCTGGTTACAACTCTGTCACATTGAAATTACTGTGGTGCAATTATGAGTGCATCAAAAATTTGTGTGAGAAAACAAATTGAATTAAAAAACAAGCACAGGTTATTTTTGGGGGGTGGTGGGCTCTGATAGTTACTATACCTCTGAACCTCGATGGCATAAATTAAAAGCTCAAGTCTCATGCAGAAGGCAAATAAAGACTAAGAGCCCCTTTGGCTTTTTACTGGGAAAGCATTTTAACTCATTCATATTTAGAAGACATTTTTTTAAAACAGGAAAAAAATTTTCAAAACATTCTAAATTTAGACATTGGAAATGATATTTTTAAAATAAAAAAAGGGACTGATAAATGTATATACAGTGTACATCATGGAATCTTTGGGGGGAAATGCACATTCACATACACTAACTATCTCCCTAATGCAGAGTTACCCTATGTCTTGGCCAGAAGAGGAAAGTGGTGTACAAGGTACAGTGGAGCAGGGGGCAGAATAGAGCCTGTTAGTAAATATATATCATTTCTCAAAGAAATAATTATCCCAGCTTGATTTTGATAGATCAGATCCTTGAGATTGAGGGCTGCTAATCGTTTCCTTTAAAGAAGAGGAAGAAGAAGGGAAAGAAATGGAAAGAAAGAGCACCTACCTGTATAAAATGGCAGCAAAACAAAACAAAACAAAATCCCAAAAGACACGACTTTCTCTCTCACTGCACAGTGCTCTGACAAAACGGGGACAGTCATCGTCTGCTTTATGAAGTATTCCCAAGGACAAGGGGGACACACAAAATCTGCCCATTTAAGCTCTGTGGAGGCAGTCTCCAATCCACAACCCAGAGTAGCATAAAAACTTCTCATAATAATGAGATACAAATAGCTCAGACAACATGCTTCCCCATAGCCCCGGCAGAAATCATAAACACCGGGGCCATGTACATTAGTCTTTGACTGTTTCCCTAATTCTGTGATTCAGCTATGGACGGGATTTTCTCAGACAAGCTTGTCCCTGCTCCGAGTTGGATTGGCGGCCTGTCAATAACAATATTTACAAATGTAAAGGTCTCCTTCAACTGATAATTCCACATACAGTGTGATGCACACCCTCAGCATAATTAAAGCTTAAAATCCAAAGAGAGCAAATGGCATTTGTTTCCTTTACGCTCCAGGACCATTGCATCCAGGTCTCCTCATCACAAGGGCAGTGTGTTTGCTTCTCTGCTGCTTGCAAGTAAGACCCTCTTTTCCTTGCCTTTCTATTATATCATAATTATTCGGAGAGTCCTGAAGCAGGAGTTTTGCCTGCATATTATTTTTAGGGACATCCCTCTTTTGAGGAACGGAAGGATGTTAATTTTTAACAAATCTTCTATCCCCCAAATTCAGTGCACCTGGCATTCACTTTCTACCTAATAAGCATCCGCGAATATGCAAATGTTCAGTGTCTCAGTAACCTCATTAATTTATTCCTCAGGCAATCATAGAATGTGAACCAGTCCTGTGCCACTAGTCCTGGAAGTGGTGCTGATCAGGGCTGGGAGAATCAGCTGAAAGCTCAGGCTGCCTATTGAAATACTGTTTCATCTTTATTCCTTCTTTTGGCACTCTAATTCAAACAAAGGCTCTTAACCTTCCTCTACTTAACTGACAGCAAAAAGCAACAGTAAAAAAAAAAATGTCCAGAGATAATAATTAAGACCTCCCTTCCCCCACTAAATACTACTCAGAGGTGATTCATGGTTTCAACAAAATCTCCACAGCAAAACAGTTTTCAAACTACCCGAATTGTCTTATTTTGTTTTTCTGTTTTTTGGGGGGGCGGGGGGGGGTGCAATAGGTGGCTAGAGGGTGACCTGCTTTCCGTACTGCAATGCAGTAGAATAATCTTTTGCTTTGCCCACATTAAAAGCCCTGAATAATGTTTATAAAATGTTAGGGAATCCCGGTAGGTTTCCTATTTAACAAGCCATGTATGACAAATCACAGTGTAATGTACTACGTTCTTAATCTTTAATTAGAATGTGAATATCTGCTAGAGAACGCAGTTAACTTTGACACGTTAAATCTTCTGGTTAAAGTGCCTTACAGGAAGAGCAAAGATGAAGCACTGTAACAATCTCCCGCTTCTCTCCATTCACCCAGACAGTTGGGGAAGGATGATAACATCTTGTAATACCTGCTCTGTAGTAATTAATCGCTGTGGTATTTAGGACCATTCAAGTAGACAAATATGACAGAGACAGGGACAATTAGGAACCTTGTTCAAGCTACATTAACTTTTCCAGCTATTACAACACAGCAGCTCAAGTTTGCTTGTAAAAGCTGCAGAGGGATTGTTATGCATTAGCCGTGCGATTATTAATGAAAGAAAAGGAGAATTGTGTTTATTGTAGTTTGAAAATTGCAAATAAATTTCAATTATCTGCTATGTCATTTTGTTAAACATGCATTCTGGAAATGCCTTTGTACTCTAAATCATGAGCTACTTATAGCAAACGAATACCAGAAACCCTCGGGAGATAGGAAGTCAATATTTTTGTTGAACTGGACTCTTTTTTTATGTGTATAAGTGAAAGTGTAGATGGGCAAAACCGCCTGAATGGGTTTCAGGTAGCAAGCTCTGTGGCTTCCCGCCTTCAGTGGCACCACCAGGCTCTGAGTCAGCACAGCCCACGCGTCCTTCAGGGCCACCAGAACCAAGCTGCTCAAGGAAATCAGAGAGGCTCTCCCTCCTTTGGGAACATCCTCAGAACAATGAAAAGAAATCAATTATGATAAATAAATAGCATCTGCCATCTTGCCACCTCTCATTCCCCCAACAACAAAACCCGCCTTGGGAAGAAAACCTAAGGAGTGGTTGTTGTCAGTGGTGTAAGGGGAGGAAGAGTAAAAGTTTTCTGGTGAATGGCTCGTGTCTACCTCCTTTTCACAGGGATAACTGCCAATCACTTTGAATGGCAAACTTGATCTTGCAAAAAAAAACCAAAACAACAAAACAAAACAATGCACAGTTGGGAAGTAGGAATAAACACACGTTTCTCTACTCCCTTTTGTAAAACATTTTTCAAAGCAGGCAGACGTTTACATCCAGCTGACGCATAAATGCCTACCACCTGAACCACGTCACAGGAACATGTTCAAGGAGCTGACCAGACACACAGATCCCGCTGCCCGCCACCTAGAGAACGTCCCCCGACCGAACTTCTGATCCACCCTGCTGTCTTCCCACCCAGGCCCTTGACACATTTTCACCCAATTTATTATCAGGAACTGAGCGTTAAAAAATAATTCTGGTTTGTCCTGGAGCTGGAGACCTGATTCCATTGTATTCTGTAAATCAAAGAAAGACCAGCTTAGCATGGCACAAATCTGCATCCCCACCCCAGAATCTGTTGTCACACACACACAAAAAAACCCGCTCAGTGCCCAGGAACAATCTCCCCTCTCAGCCGAGCTGCGATGATGTCAGCTTTCTGATTACAAACTGCTTATTTATGCTTCAACAGCTGCCAAGAGCAGCAAATAAGTGGCTAAAAGAGTGTCTAGACCAGGCTTTCAGGCCTCTATTGTCTGGGGGTTGTTACCTGGTTGACAGCGATGGGTCCAGCTGCCTGCTGTGAAAGGGAGCAGAGATGGGGAGGCAGTGATTGACAGAAGGGCCCTCCGGGTCAGCCCGGATGGCCCCACGTCTTTATAATTCCAGCTCCAAAGGGAAAGCCAGGGCCCTGCCTAGAGGTTGGAGGTGAAAGGAAATGTTGGAGGGTAATGAAAAAAAATCTTTTGGCCAAATTTGCCCATCATGAACACTTACCCCAGGGAATCGAAGCCAATCCAAGTGGGCCATAGAGTAGAAAGAAGTGGGTACATGGAGCAAAGGGAAGAAACCGTTTCTGAGACACGCTGCTCGCTCTTGGTGCAGCAGGGATACAGAGGCATACGTAGACTCATTGTCTTTCTTTTTTGTTTTTCATTTTGTTCTTTGGCGTGTGATAGTTTGGCTCAGACTGATGCGTTTGTCGCCACCTTTTTATTTTACCATCCTGAGAGCTCTGATGAGGGTTTCAGAAACCTTCCCCTTTAGTACCTTCAATTGAAGGCTGACAACATGAAATACTCAAACATTTGGGAGAATCGGGGAGCTCTGCAAGCTGACATAAATGTCTAATTAAAAATTTCCAGCACCACTTGCAAACTTTGAATCTTCCTTTCCCATTTGTTTCCAGCCACACTCTCCATTTCAACACTTCTGGAGCAGATTTGAATGTACCAAATCGCACCCTTCATCCCAGGGTCTCACAATTCATTCAGGTGCTTTGACCAAACGTTTGTGGATTCCATTCTCCTCCTCCCCTCACCCCCATTTTACAGCCTAGGCTTCTTGCAAAGAAAAGAATATCACTAAGTATTGATCCTTGAGAGTCACTCATTTGAATATAATATAATCATAATAACAGTAATAAATAACTTCCTTCACTTAGCCCAGCCCATGCTCCCTGCTGCTCCAATACTTTGTGCCTTCTCAGGGACTTTGGCATGATGATTTAGACCCCATTGTTCGAATAGGGACAATTAAGAAGTGCAGCTCTCAGGGGGCAGCTACTAATGCTCACACTTTCACATTTATATTCTTATTTACTTTTTCCTAAACATTAAAAAAAATGTATGTTTCTCCCAAGAGCTGACCATCATATATGATGTGAATAGTACAAAAATGATGATATTTCAGCTTTAAAATTGTGGCTTTTTGAAAAATAAAGAGTGAGAATAAGTTTTTATTATGTGAAAAATAACATCCATTTAAAATCCTGGTAATCCCCAGAAGGAGCCAGACTTGAGTGAAATGCAAGAGAGCACCTGAGGAGTTGAAGCGTAATTTGTGTATACAGTTGGCTTTCTCCATAATATCCGATTCAGACTCTGTAACTAAAATGAAATCACGTTAAATTAACTGTAAAAAATAAGTTGATTTAATTAAGCACAGAAAGACTTAATAGATATAATAAAATGTTAAAAAGTCAAATGATGTGCAGTTACATTTCAGTTAACTCTGCTCAACAAATGTACTAAATTTATTCCTTTCAATAATGATGTGTTTTGAACATTTAATTAGATAAATAATGTCTAATCACTTCAGCAAATCTGAACTAGAGGAATCCCTTGTCATCAAAGGTGACTCACACTTGTTATATCTACCTTTTAAGGGAAGGTGAAGCCAGCAAACTTCAGCTCTTTTCAAGGAGATGAGCAGAAACTAACGTAAAGTCTGTCTTTCAAGCCACATTAAAATTCAGGGTTTGCTAAACAAACTATTATTTACAGTAAAAAGAGTGTTATTCGGAATAGACTTCTACTTGTTTGCCTTTTTGTAAGCATCAGAAACTATGAGCTGCTGATAAGAAAAGGTATTCAGTGCTGGATGTCCTGTAATTCATCACAATACTGTTTCCTTTAATAACTACTTTGCTGAAGTGATTGGCATGATTACAAGAAAATTACTTCAAATTATTCATCTCTTATCTTTCCTCTAGATGTCCTAAGTTGGATGATAGTTAGCATAATGGGGCCCTATTAATTACTAATGTGAAAAGTCCTTCACAATTTGGATAGAGTTTGTAGCCCAAATAAAGAAAACAGTGCCAAATGCAACCTTACATCATCTTTCCTTAAGATGGTGCCACCCACTGTCTATGAAATGGAATGTCAAGGACATTTGTTTCTTCATTTGGAATTTACTAAGATGAACCCAGTCTGCATACGGAAAGCAGACCCACAATTCACATCTAATAGGTACACACACACACACACACGCAGACACGTAAGAGAGCAATGTGCCCAGTGCTCTCTGAAAGGTAGAAGGTGATTAACAGCCAATTACCATTTCAAGCTTATGGTGTTAATTCATCCATACCTCTCTAGAAAAAAAATTCTTGGTAT
Organism: Chaetophractus vellerosus; assembly: GCA_004027955.1. Lineage (NCBI taxonomy): Eukaryota > Metazoa > Chordata > Mammalia > Cingulata > Chlamyphoridae > Chaetophractus > Chaetophractus vellerosus. The sequence goes on from PVKH010024326.1 coordinate 8,851, forward strand.
AGAATCGTTCCATTTTTTGACATTGCCCCAAATGATTTGTTTTGGGAATTTTATCTAAACCTATTTAGTTCATTCCAAGCTTTACTATAGTATGAAATTCTGTTAAATCCCAAGACTATTTTGAACTTACAGATATATCATTGTTAAAAAACATCTTTCCTTGTTTCTCTTTCTGTGAGGGAGTGTAGCTGCATAAATAGAACTCAAACTAAATGTACAAACTCAGAATTTTCATTTATATTTATTCTAAGTTTTCATCCTGTTTTCAGTTGTTTCTTTCCATACAATGCTTTTTGGAATATTTGTCTTTTAGTCCTGCTTGCTTTCTCTTTCTTAAAATTTTCGTTTTTCTATGAGCCTATGAGTTTTGTAAACCAATGCTGAAAAATCCAAAATAATGTAAAGTCAAGTCAAAACAAGGTTAGAAATGAAATAGAAAGGTCACTTTGCATGTAAATAATAACGCCAGCTATTGGGATAATTATTTTACTTTCTATAATATTTGCCACCTGAAGAGGTTGAAGCTTTTCACATTTTTAAAGTGCGCTTAAACATACGAAGTTGTCTTCTCTTGCTTTCATCCTACATTTACAAGCATGTCCACATGATTATAGTTCTGAACATAAGAGTTAAGAAACGATATGGCCAACATCCATAGAGAACTAGAGAGAAACACTGATATGTCGTTGGCTTTATTTATTGACGTAAGTACTTTAGTGAAATCTCACTCCCTGTTTCAGCTTCACCGACAGCTGTAGGACATTTTATCACGGTCACTGGTGTACCTTTTTTAGCAGGGAGTATAGAAAGAGGCTGCAGGGCAATCGTGCTTGGCCTAAGATCAGTTTTGGTTTTGTGTTGGTGGTGGGGGGGCTTCCTCTTTCACCCTGTACTTCTCCTTGCCCACGTTGTCTGAACCTCGAGTTTTATAAACCTGTTTTTTCTGATAACGGAAGTCTTGGTTCTAGCTTGCTTTTGGCCTTGTTGCAATCCTTGGACTTTTAACACCTGGGGCCACTTCCTGGGGTCTCAACCATCTGTCCAGTCTTGTTATGATGTAGTCCTTATTTTGGCCTGGCAATGGAAACTTGTGGAATGTGAAATGTACTCCGGCATACACATCATGATCAAATATGCCATGCGGCAAAATGTTTTGAAAATTGTAATGTAAGATGCAAATGTAAGCTGTTGTTACGATTGGCTCGTTCAGATCTACATCACTTAGATAACATTTTTCTAAAAGTCATGGGAAAGCAAAGCAATCTTAAAAGATTTTTATGATGGAATTTAGCATGTAAAAGGGTGATATACTCAATTATACTTTAGTTATGTACTGGTAGTGCTGACCATAAAACATACAAAAGTCAAAAATATTTTTATCTCCCAATAGGCACAATGCCTCCTACAATGTAAATTTAATAATTGTTAAAAAAAGGCATGCTTTTTGTTCTCATTCTATCATCGTTTTCCACCTTATTTGTCCATCTGTGCGCCTATATGGTAGTACTTTGCATAGTACAACTTGGAATTTTGTGCTTACTTGAAAGCAATTTGAGGCTTCTATTTAAAATTCAGGAAAGTAGTCTTGTTTGGGTTGCCTTTTCATGTGTAACTTGCATATTCTGGAACTTGGCCCTTCTCTGGAATAAATTAAATTCCGAAGTCCAAGTGAGCTTGCTTAGTCATGAATGGCCTTAAGTGACTCCCTTGGTCGCTCTCAGCCTCGATTTCTTCATTTACAAATGGACATATCTGATCTGGTTGGTTTTCTTTCTTTTTATGAAAAACTGTTTTTAAAAACTCAATTTATGAAAGGATAATTTGCCTTAGGAAAGAGACATTAAGTGTTGCTAAAGCTAGGTATCTCAGAAAGCAAGATACTGAAAAAGAAATGTAGAAGAAAAGAATTTGATTTTATCTACTGTTTGAATGGCTTGATTTAAACTTCTTGGGGCTTCAGTCCAGGCTCTCCATGAAGTACAAAGAAAGACAGAGAAAGAAGGAAGGAAGGAAGGAAAGAAAGAAAGAAAAGGTATGAATTGGAAATGATTTAGGGGCAATAGACTGGACTGAGAATCAAAAGCCCACAAATTTTGTTCTGACAAGGCACTCTTGGTGTTGCCCTTGGGTAAGTCCCTCCACTTCAAGACACCTCATTCCTCAACTGTAAATTCTGCTCTAGAAGGGCTAGACATGGTGCTGGAACTTGAATTAAAAGCAAACTCGGTGACAAAGAGGAGTGTTACATTTAAGAATGTAACTGGTTAACATATTATCATTATTTTTCCACAAATGGATAAATTTGAGTAAAGTCATAGGAAAAATATTTGGAATGCTCAAATCAAGAATATGAAAAGTAGAATAACCCCCCAAAACACTGTTTCTTACAGAATTTACCAAGAGTACTTTTTGAAATATCCATTTCACAATTTTTGGCATGAAGAAGTCTTCAGAGGTAATACTAATAAAGACAGAATTTCATATTGGTTCCTCCTCCAGCCACCTCACCTGGAAAACTTTGGACCATGGCAATAACCCACAGCTTTGATTTCACTAATATCTGCCTTTGGATAAAAGGATATTGACTGTATCCTTCCAAAACAAAGAATTCATAACACTGCCTTCTGGGAGGGACCCCATAGCTCTACTTCCATTTGTCAAGGATACCAGTTTTTGGAGATGGGGAAGAGTAGAGGACACAGGAAAAATTTCAATTATAAAAACCGAAAGGGGTTATGAAACAGGTACAAAGTTTCATATCAATGTTCTGTCTTCAACCATGAAACAAGTTTCCTCAAAGTCCTCCCGGGGAAATTAATAGCACTGCCATGCATAAAAATGAGTTCACTTGTTAATTGCCAAGAATACAAAAACTGATGCAGATCAAATATTTATAATAATTTAAAATTTTATATTTATACATACGATTATAAAACCTATATTGCATTAATTTATTAATTAGCTTGTGGATAACCATTTTATAGATGGTAGATAAGTAATAGGGTTTCCACATGTACTTATGCATCAAGATATAGCACAGCTATATAATATACAGTTATTAAGCTCAAAGTGAGTATAATGGCCAGTGTTCCATCACCTATCAGTAGCTTCCAAGAAGCACAATTTAGAATTTATGTCTGTATCATTATATTGTAATTTAATGCTCCTAAAACACATTCTTGTTTCTTATTTAAATAGTATTTTCCCAAATCAACCAAAATGAGTTTTCTATCTGTTTTTTCTATATAGAGTATTTTCAAGGAAGTCTGATTACACAAGATCCATAAATCAGGCCAGCCAGTTTTCACTCATTCATTCAACAAACATATTGAACAACTACAATTCAATGCCTTTTGTATATCTTTTGGGACTAGAAGTGGCACTCCACTTTTCTCAATTTTCCTGTAGTTCATTGCAATGCTATATAGCTTCACCATGTTATTACAATATACTGTAATAGCAGTAAAAATAGAAGTACATCTCTGGTGCTAGGAGGAGAGAGGAGGGAGCCTTTACTTCCCAGAGGAGGCTCCCGAGTTTTGAAGTCAGAGAAGGCAGTCACCTGGGGTTCAAGGGGAAGCAGAGTTTTCCAGGCAGAAGGCAAGTTCAGAGAAGTTGGCCAGCATAGCAGGGAATGGGCAGGTATCACAGATATAGGAAAACCATTCCCAGAGTCCAGGATGTCTGTTTGCAAATCATGATCCTGGCAATCAAAAGATTAGGCCCAGAGAAAGATCTGGACATCAAAGAAGGAGAAAACCACACAAGAGGGTTGAGGCAAGGAGCTAAATCTGGGAAGGAGGACTAGGTCCCTGATATGGAGGCACTAAGAGAAGAAGCTGCCTGAGACTGTGCTGGAAAGCTTCACTTGCTGTTACGCAGTCTCAGAGCACCACACACCTTTCCTTAGAGAAGCCCTGCTTGACATATTTGGTGACACTTGTCTCCCTCTGGACAACCCCCTTTCCTAGGCTGGTGGCTGGAATCTGGCCCAGAATACTCAGAGGTGGGCTGAAATGTTCTTGCTCCACACAGATGTCATCTAAGAACAGACGTTAGCTGGCCTCCCCTCCCCCACCTCACTGCAAGTTGTCGTTGCCTAGAGACTCTGGGCTGTGCCATCACCACAGACCTGAGATCTTAAGCCCCTCTGACATTAAAGATGCTCATCCACATCTTTCTAGAGGGTCATCTGTGATGTGGACCCCGTTAAATCTGCTTCCTCACCTCTCTCTAAAAGTTCATAAAGAAAACAGGGATGTGAATATTCTCGCTGTCCTGATTTTGTGATACTCAGGGTAGGCTAAACATTCGCTTATATTAGAAACCATGCATGTGTCTCCAGACCTAGTTTTTCTCCCTAGGTCTGGTTTTTGGAATGCTGGTGATAAACCAAGCCTGATTAACTATATGACCATCCTGTATGGGAAACGACTGTAACTCTGGGTATCTTTGATCAACCTTAAGAGATATAGCAGGGGGACGGATGTGGCTCCAGTGGTTGGGCATCTGTCTCCCATATGGAGGGACCTGGGTTCGATCCCCGGGACCTCCTGGTAAAAAATAATAATAATAATAATAATAATAATAATAATAATAATATAGAAGGCGCATGGGCCACCAGGTCCTGTGCACAGGTGCACTGTCAGGCTCCGCGAGTGGGTAAGCTATTAGGCCCCATCTGCAGTTGAGCTGCCAGGCCCTGTAAGCGGGTGCGCTGCCAGGCCCCATGCGCGGGTACGTAACCAGGCTCTCAAGTCACACAGCAAGATGATGATGTAACAGGAGAGTG
>PVKH010024327.1:0-13606 GCA_004027955.1 Chaetophractus vellerosus
TGCCCTGCCCACGGCGGCTCCGGCCCGCCCATGGCGGCTTGCCATTCTCAAGGCGGTCTGCCCGCTAGGAGAGGTCCCTGGGAATCGAACCCGGGGCCTCCCATGTGGTATGCCGGCGCCCTATCCACTGGGCTATCGAGCCGGCCCCTGTCCTACACTTTAAATCGGTTATTTCTTTATGGAGCTTTGGTTCCTTTAGAAAGAAATAGTATTTAGAGATTACAGTCTGGGCTTATTCTCTTGGTTTAGCCATTATTACTAGGTGTTTTCAATGGGTTGAGCTAAAAATATTAGATGCAAAAAAATATGAACTCATATATACATATATTTATATTCAGGACTACAGGTTTTGACTTTTATCTGTATTTCTTGATGCCAAAAATTCCAGTTCCCAAAGACATATAATCTAAGCAAATTATTAATTTACTTTATGCCATAAACACATAGTTTCAAAATAACAATATCCAACACTACCATAAACACGTTTATTGAAAATGGTTGTGTTTTTCTGCAGTTCTTCTTATCCTAGGGTATATCCCTCTCTATGTTTACCTGAGAATGTCTTAATCACTCCCTCATTTTTGAAAGAGAGACTGGCCAGACATAAAACTCTTGGCTGGCAGTTGTTTTCCTTCAGTACTTTAAATATTTCAAGCCACTGCTTTCTTGCTTCCATGGTTTCTGATGAGAAATCAGCACTCAGTCTTACTAGGATTCCCTTGTATGTAACACAGTTTTCTTTTGCAGCTTTCAGAATGCTCTGTCTTTTGCATTGATACTGTAATCCGTATATGACAGTGTGTATTTTTCCTCATATTTATTCTGTTTAGTGTTCTTTGAGCTTCTTAGATATGCACATTCACATCTTTTGCTAAGTTTGGGAAGTTCTCTGTCATTCTTTCTTTGAATGTACCTTCTGTCCCTTTCTTCTTCCTTCTGAGACTCCTATATGTGTATACTGGTGTGCCCGATGCTGTCTCAGAGCTGTCTTAGGCTGCTTTCACTTATAATGTTTCTTTTTCCTTTCTGTTCCTCAGCCAGACTCATTTCAAGTATCTTGTCTTCAAGTTCACTGATTCTTTCTTCTGCCAGCTCCATTATGCTCTTGAAACCATCCTGGACATTTTTCAGTTCCGTTATTGTGGTCTTCAACTCCTGTAATTCTGTTCATTCTTTTTTTAAAATTTCTATCTCTTTACTTAGACTCTCATATTGTCCATTCATTGTTTTCCTGATATCCTGTAGTTCTTCCTCTGTAATTTCCTTCATCTTCTTAAGCATTTTTAAGATCATTTTTAAAAGGCTTTGTTTGGTATGTCCACATGCTCATCTTCTTTGTTGTTATTTTCTGCATTTTTATCCTCTTCCTTTGTGTGCACCATCATTTGCTGTTTGTTTTGTACTCTTTTGTTCCCCACTGTACATTTTAATATTTTAAAATGTTAACTCTGGGATTTACTCCTTGAGATGTTTCTTTCCTGGTTGTGTAACCAGCTGATGATAAGACAGATTTTCTTGAGCTTCAGCCCTCCTATCAGGAAGGTCTGCCAAAGGCAAATGCACTGAGCAGGGTATTCCCTGTCTTACTGGACCTCTGTCTTGTCCTGGGCTTTTGCTTGTTGTTTTGGCATTCCCCTGTATATTAGTCAGCCAAAAGGAGTGCTGATGCAAAATACCAAAAATCTGTTGGTTTTTATAAAGGGAATTTATTTAGGGTAGAAGCTTATAATCACAAGGCCATAAAGCATAAGTTACTTCCCTTACCAAAGTCTGTTGCCATGTGTTGAAGAAAAGATGGCTGCCAACATCTGCCAGGGTTCAGCCTCCCTCTTCCTCTTAAGCCTCTGTGGTCCCAACTTCTTCCAATATCAGCTGTAGACTGGGATAAGTCTCCTTTCTCTCCCCAGGCTCAGCTGCTCTGTTCTCTCCACAAGGTCAGCCGTAGAGTATCAGGCTCTCTCTCTTCCTGGGGTGACTGCCATTATCTGCTTCTCTGTGCATGTACTTTCCAGGGCTTCAGCTCAAAAACTCCAAATAACTCCTGTGCCTTGTCATTTACTCTGTGAGTCCCAGCCCACCAAGGGGATGGGGACTCAACATCCTACTGATGTGGCCCAATCAAAGCCCTAATCATAATTTAATCAGGTAAAAGTGAAACCTCTGAATTCAATACAATCTGAGGATATCACTTGCCCAGAGGAGCAGATCAGTTTACAAACATAATCAGTATTTCTTTTTGGAATCCATCAATAATATCAAACTGCCACACCCTATTTATAGGAGTTTGTTTCCCAGGGGACAAGCCTCCCTCTCCCAGGTATCTAAAGCCAGCAGGCCTTTGTCCCAGACCATGTGCCTCTATAATTTTTTTACACTCCTTTCATTGTCTCACGCTGCTTTGGCCTAGAGGGAAAATTCTGGGCGGAGGGTCACCCCAGGGAGGACTTTCCCAATTCAGCCTTCCCCAGCCAAAAGAGAGCCAGGGTCCCTTGAAGGGGGAAAGATCAGCTCCAAAGTGCCCTCTGAAGGGGGTCAAGAAGAGCGCCAAAAACTTCTCCAATAGTTCCCCAAAGCAGAGGTTTCCTGCCCTGCCCATCAAATGCAGCCCTTCCACTAACTTTCCCCCTCAGCCCTGAAGAAGCCCTGCATCTTTAAATTTCCACTGCTTCTGCCCCTGTCATGGGAGCATTCAAACAATGGCTGCTGTCGCCTTTGTTCTGGACTATTCCAGACAGGTGGAAACAATACAGCCCCTAACCAGGGAATGGACCCCATGGTGACCTGCCGCAGGAGTGGGGGATGAAGGCCAGTATGCTGCACAGAAAGCAGTTTACAGATCTTTACTGTAGCTTATCAGCCTCTTCCTCCTTCTCTGCTGTAGGTGCTGTCCAGTGTTTTTCTAGCCTTTGAAGCTTTAAAATAGTTGCTTCAGACAGTTCCTGCCTGTTTAATAATTGTTTTGGTAGAAGGACTGAGTCCCAGAGCTTCCTACTCCGCCATCCTTCCTGGAAGTCCTTCCATCCTTAACATTACATATCCCCTCTTCTCATCTTTGTTTTTTCCCCTTAACATGTATCGCTATCTAACATACTATACATTTTATTAATTTATCTTATTCATTCTCTGGTTTACTCTCTGGAATAAAAGCTTCTTGAACACTTGTCTTTTTTGTTCCCTACTCTAGCCTAGAGCAGCAGCATATGGCACAAAAGTGACACTCAATAAATATTTCCTGAATGAATAATTATTAACCTGTAAACCGTACACCTGAGGGATTCCAAACAGGATTTGAATTCTTCCTGGTTATAGCTCCTAAGCATTTTCACTGAGGTGACTAGAAGTCACCCTAATAAAATGCTTAGAGGATGACTTTAACAATAGTCCTCAATTTTGGATGACTGTGTCAGAATCATCTAGGGAGCTTCTTTAAAATATAAATTCATGGGTCCTAGACTCACTGAATCACAGTATCTATATGCAGGGCCAAAAACTAAAAAAAATTAAAAAGTTAACCATGACCTTTTAGCCAGAGTCATAAAAGAGAGTCTAATAAGCCATATTTACCACATGATTCTCAAGTTTGAAACATTTGAGAATTACTGCACTATAGAGGATAGAAAGAGTACTGAGTACCTAGGAGCTTATATTGAGAAAATGAAACAAACGTTCTCTAGTCTTTCTTCCAAAAAGTATTAATTCTCAAAGAAAGTGACAAAGACAACAAATTTTTTAGTTTTAACTAAAACAATTTTTCTCATTGCACAAGTAAAAAACTTTTTGATAGGGCAATCATTACAACAAAGTCCTCCAGGATACCACTCCTTCCAAAAACTAAACACAGTAAGTTTCATGTATTCCTTTTTTTTTTTTTTTAAATATCCCCCCGCTTTCTGCTTGTTCTTGCTGTGTTGATTTTTGCGTTCTTCTGTGTCTGCTTGTCTACCCCTCCTCGCGGCGACCAGCCGAGTCAGCTCACTGCGCGGTGGCCTTGCCCTGCCCGTGGCGGCTTTGCCCTGCCATGGCGGCTTGCCTTCTCAAGGCGGTCTGCCCGCTCAAGGAGGCCCCAGGAACCGAACCCGGGGCCTCCCATGTGGTACACCGGCGCCCTACCAACTGAGCTACAGCCAGCCCCAGTTTCATGTATTCTTATCCAGATGTATTCTAATCAAAACATTCATACCATCTTTTTTCTTTACATAGTAATGATATCATGCTATCTATATACACTGATCAAGTGTATTTTTAAGCTTTATGTATTAGGCACATGTTAAACATCAGTACATAAATCCTATCATTCTTTTGAGTGGTTACAAAGTATTTCATTTATAAAATTCTATTTATATATCCAATCTGCAACTAGTGGACTTTTAGACTGACTTAAATTATTTAGTATTACAAAAAATGATGCAATAGATATTCTTGTTCATCTTTTCACAATTCTGTAGGTAAAATGACTGTGGATGAGTCAATGAATATTTCTAATTTTGATGTTGTTGAATTGTTTACCAATAAAAAGTTGTTAATTACATTTTCAGTGTTTGTGAGTTCTTGTTTTATTCAGACTCTTGATGAAACGGTGTATTATCAATCTTCTAAGTCATGGTCAATCTATAGGTAAATATGATCCATGTATTCAAACTTATCAGTCTTTCCTTTGTGACTTCAGAATTTCATGGCATGCTTATAAATAGCAATCTACTACCAAAAGTGTTCTCTTAATCCTTTTAAGTTTTTTTTCCAAGCATTTAAAATTTTCATCCATTTGGGAACTAATTTAGTGGAATGAACAAGGCTCTAATTCTTTTAAATGTGAAAAGCTGAGGGGTGAAAAGTCTGGCAAAAATAACTGGGAAAGATGGTTAATTCCAAAGCAACTGAGAAATACTGCCTTAAAGAAAAACTGCTGTACATATAATTAACTTAAGTTTCTAGCACCTGTGTGCTCAATTGAAATAACAGAAGAACAGAAAGCTTATTATTAGTGGTATCCTCTTAGATGACTCTGGTTATAAATGGAAATAATTAGATATGTGATATTTATTTAGGGAGGCTACTAGAATGAATATATCAATGTGTTCTACAAATTCTCATATTTGAGATAAATAAAATGGTGAAAATTTATAACATGGCAATTCATATCTAAAAAATATTTTCATAAAAAAAAGTTGAAGTCACCCTTTGAATTTACTTTCAAATTAAGAAAGAATTTTTTATAATGGTACCATCAACTCTAATTGAGATACCACTGGCAGGAATGGGTTTAATGCCTCCACAAGTCTTTGAACATATTGAATTTCTTTGCAACATTTTAATTAATAGTGCAAGTTCAATGCCTGAATTTCAATATCCAACTCATGAATAAACAAGTAATAAATAGCAAAAGCTCCTACTATTAAGTAGAATGGTCAAGACTAAAGCAAAAAGAATAAATGCTAATGTCTAGTAGGGCACTTAAGAACAGTGAAAGCAGATATTCAAGCCATGGGTTCTACAGTGAATGTTAATACATTTTGAATTCTGTGACTTGAATATGGTTTTGCTCATTTGACGAAGGTATCACAATCAAGCTATTCAGTTCAGCTATACACTTCAGCTCAACTATACAAATAAAAATTTTTTAAAGTTATACCACTGAACTATAATGAATGTTTATAAGACTATCAAAAAAAAGTTTGCATTTAATCTTTATAAACAATTTTTAAAGACTGGGGGTTTTTAAAAAAGCTTTGCTCTTTAATTAACAAAACATCGCTCATGCTTATGAGTCCTAAAAAATGCAAAAACATTTATCAGCCTCATGTGTGAATAATCTTGCACAGGAGTTATTTACATATGAGCTTGCACAAAACAACTCAAGTTTCCTTTAAGGGCTGGGTTTAATGTTTTTATTTATATTTCAGGTTCCTTCACTAAAGGAAAAGGTAGGGGATAAACTTAAGGATAAACATGTCTCCTTTCAAAACAATTCTTTAGTGACAAAAGTAACGGGCTATTTAAAAAAGAAATCAAACACTCTGTATCCACACAAAATCACTCCATACCTCTTATCAGCAAGATCTGTTTTATTTCCTACTAGCATGATGATAACATCACTTCCTCTTTCTGTTCTGACATCATCAATCCATTTTGTTGTTTGCTGGAATGAGTTAACATCTGGTGTAGGAGGGTGGACAGAGAGATTAGTAGTTATTGCAAATGCCTCCCCAAGTAATGTCAAAAAAAGAAAAAGAAAAGAAAAAAAATGCCCTGGAAGTTGGAAGGAGACTGGCACATTAGGACTCCACTTTTAATGTGCCTGCAACACAACTCCATTTTATCTGATTATAACTGTCAATGATGTAATCAAATCACAAGAATAAAATCCTCAAGGTACATTTTATAACAGTTTTAAGAATTCTGGACATGACCAAATGAGTGCAATGTTAATATGTACTTGAAAAAAAATCATAAAGACAGTCATGGCAGATAATATGGTGTTACATTGCTACAATGCTTTTTTGATCACTTACATATACCAAACATGACAAAGAAAGCCTCTCCACAAGTATGTCAGCCAGTAAGTTCCAACATATCCAGAAAATTTGTAAAGCCTTTAAATAGGTTTTCAACACCACTGTTTGCATTGCTTACTCAGTTTGTGATCACTTTAACTTAAAAGTTCATTAGTTTAATGCACCAGAATCACCTGTGACAAAATTTGCTTTTTCTAATGATGGTTTCTAAGTAGAGTGCTTCAACACTTTTTATAGCAGCTAAAGAAAACAATTTAATAATGTTTTAGCCACATTTGTGCAAATTTAAAAGAAAATACACCAGGTTTCACCTGCTTTGGTTAAAGTAAGCACAAACATTTTAAAGCTGCAAAACTTGTCAATGCATGATAATGAACATACATGTTTTAAACAAGTAGCACCCCAAAGTAAAGCTGCAAGAGGAGATTGCATACAGCACCTATCAAAAAAAAAAAAGTCCCTAAATGTCAAGCTTCTAATTCTGCCACTGTAATTATTAAGTACCTATCATTTTTGACTGAGCAGATATTAAAAAATGTATCATTAGCTCAAATCGAAAATTTCTTTGTTTATATAAGTTGTTTTCAAAGAAGTCCTGGATATTGCATTATCCAGGTTTTTCTATAAATTATGGCCACTATACGTAATGATGCTTAATACTGTCTACTGTATGTCATAAACTGATTTACAAAGACAATTTCAATCAAAGAGTATTTTCTTATCAGTCAACAATGCTCCATGGAAAAATTTAGTCACTTAAAATGCCAAAGGCATTATTCATTCTTTAGGGAAAAGAAAAAGAAAGACCATTACTTGTTTAGCCTCGTTTTTTAAAAATTTTTTCTCAAAGAGAAATGAAAGTATAATTTGTTATCAACTAAGTCAGTCAGTCTTAGGCACAGAACCTGGATATGGTTCTAATGAAAATGATTAATAGAAAACTGCACATTATGTTTTCTCTGTCTTCTTGTATAGAGAGAGTACGGCCAGAAGGGAAAAGCAAAGAAAAGATGGCTAGCAGAAGCTTTTTTTTTTTTTTTTTTTAAAGGATGTACAGAGGATTGAACCCAGGACCTCATTCATACATGGGAAGCTGACGCTCAATCACTGAGCTATATACACTCTACAATGAGAGTTGCCTTTTTGTTTTCCATTTGTTTGTTTGTTTGTTGTTTTTAGGAGGTAGTGGGGATCAAACCTGGGACCTCATGGGAAGCAGGTGCTCAACCACTTGAGCTACATCCGCACTTAGCAGTAGCTTTTAATAGCCTCAACAGAAGCCTTGGAGGACTGGAAAACTTGGCATAGTCTTAAGTGCAGATTATTTTATTTCAGAGAAAACTGAGCTCACGTTAAATGAAAAGGGAGACATTTCTCCAACCATAATCACGATGTGGCTTAGGGAGAAAGCATTGGGGAGGATTCATAATAGACCTGAAAGAAAATTTCTGGAGCAAAAAAATATGGCACAATAGAAATAGAGTATATTGGCACAAACACCAAAGTAAGTACTTCTGACCAGGCTGGTTGGTGATAAAACTTATTTTTACATGCCAGTATGGAAAACAAGCACAAGACAAGAACATGCATGCAGCTAAGCTAAAGGTTGAAAGACAATTAGAAATGCATAATTTCCCCCCACTCACTTGTGATATCATAAACAACAACTGCCACAGTGGAGTCACGAATGTAGCTAGGAATCAAGCTCCTGAACCGCTCTTGACCTGCTGTGTCCCATAATTGCAATCGTACCTAACAATAAAATCAGTCAAACAAGCAAGAAAAATAAGAAAGGTCAAGCTGTTGCAAAATACCTACTTGTGATATCGTAAACTACTACGGCTGCAGCAGAATCACGGATGTAACTGGGAATGAGGCTACGGAAACGTTCCTGACCCGCAGTATCCCACAGCTGCAGCCTGATCTGTGGGATGGGAAAAAATAAATAAAAAAAACAAAACAAAAAAAAAAAAACAAAAAAAAACAACAAAAAACCAAACTAATGCTAAAAAGAAAAATAATATTTTTAAAAGGGAAAAGGTGTGAGGGAGGTACAAAGGAGACACATGCAACAGGCTGAAGGAGTGTGAGGAATGAAAATAACACAAAAATCCTCTCCAAAAAGAATATTTTAAAAATGTTCTGGCTCTGTAGGAACCAGACTGAAAAATGGCAATGGGAAAGATTTCACAACATCAGAAACATAGCTTCCCTTTTTTCCTCCTCATAATGTCTCTTTGAATCCCTATGCCTTCCAGTTGACAAAAAGTAGACCAGGTGTTCAAAGAGCATGAGAGAAAAAAGAAGGCAAATGTCAAGGTTATCAGAGTAACGGAATTAATGTTTCTCCGAAAGCTTCTCTGAAGCTAAATGTGTCCATTTTCCTACTGGGTCCAGAATACTTTGAAATTGGGTCACTAGCAACTGTATGTTTCTCCCAGAACATTCTATATAATCTAACAAAAAGGAAAAATACCTTTTTGCAACTCTACATTTAAAAAAAAGTAATTTCTTTACATTCTTACTTTCTCATATCTGCATTAGGAGAAGAAAAGCTTGGTAACAAACCAGTTTCCAAGCTTCAAATTTTAGGAACTGTCATGTTATATATTAAAATACAAACAAGAACATCCCAAAGAAGTCACACATATTTACAAGAAACAGTATTGGAGACAAAATAATGTTTCTTGGGTGCCGGTTCTGAGATACCGCATTTAAGATAGTCATTGTTCAGGTGACAGAAATCTCTTTAATGAACAATGGGGCAGCCATTTCTCAAAGGAGAATACAGAGTTTACAGTGCATTTAAGGGGACCATTCCAAAGGATGGAATTTAAAAATCCAACAAATAAATATACATTACTTCTATCTATTCATAGTCCATGTTGGTACACACTGTATACTGGCAAAGAAAACCTTTCAGTTCACAAACTGGGTGATATTCAAATAAAATCTTCTTGAATGCCTCAAGAGTGGCATCTTTAGAAGCTCTATTTTCTTCACGAAAATTCTCTTAACCCTATTTGCTAAATCAAAAGGGCTAATTTTATTTAACAGGCTGGGATTTTGCAAATAACTTAGCTTATCCCCTTTTTGAATCTCACTTAGGGATAAGAGGTCTGAGTGCTAAGTATGCTAATTCAATAATAACAGTTTTCCTAGAGGCCTGTAAACTAACATTGGTAGCTCTGCTAAGTACACCCATTGATTAGAGCTTTGATCATAGTTTTCTACCCTTGAGTGTTACCAAAAAAAATTGTACAATAAAAATATTACTCACTGTTCGATCCTCCAAATACATTGTTTTTGATAAAAAGTCAATGCCAATTGTTGCCTATAAAACAAAACAAAACAAAACATAGAAGTTAGTAGATGATATTAGCTTAACAGTGGTCAACAGTTTAGGGTTCAAAATGGGAATTACAGGTTGTGGAAGAAATAATGAAGAAACACATAAACACATGATAGCCAAAGCAAGCAAGAACAAAATTTTTAGTAATAATGGCTTCCCTCTATTGAACACTTACTGTGAGTCAGGAATTGTTTTAGGCTCTTTACATAATCATTCCTAGTTCTTATACATCCCCACATGGTAGCTATAATCATCCTGATTTTTCTCATTATATGGGCAACAATACTGGGGTTCAGGGAAGTTAAATACCTTGCCTAAGATCACCCACCCAATACCTGTTGTGGAAATGACTATGTCTGATTTTAAAAGTCCAGCTCTTTACAATGCAAAATGATTTTTATTAAAAACAATAACAGCAACAAATAATGAAGCTTGCTCCTTTATCCTAAACCACTTGACTATGTATTTCAATTATGTTTTTCAACTTAGGATTTAAATACATATAACTTAAGTACTAGTTCTATCTCAGAATATCCAATTTGAGAATGTTTATCCTACCCTAGTCTTCCACCTAACTTCTGCCTAAGTTCCTATAACTAGTGGCTTACCACCTGTACCAATGCCACAAATAGCCAGAAATCCACAAATATTTTTCACAAGATATGTGATTTTTCCAATATAGAGAAAATGTAATGAGGTAAAACAAGCAAGTTTTCCTCTGTGCCAAGCAATCATAACCAGCTTCTTTCTATGGTCCAAACATATGTTCTGTTGCTTGGTTGCCACTTTCCCTAGCAAAACAAAACAGAGAAATCATGAAAGATTTGAAAAGAGGCAAACACTAGAATAAAGGGGGAAAAAGTGGACAAGTTGAAGAGTCCTAAAGTAAGGGAAATTAAGTAAAAAGACTATGTAAATGCTGATTCAATTTCATAAGGCTAATCAACCTGTTTATAAATAAATTCGTTTATGTATGTATATATGTGCATGTGTAATAGATACCTCTGTTCCACATTACATGGACAGAAACTAAGTCTGTGGATTTAAAAAATCAGCCATTAAAAATTAAAAATCAGGGGGCCGGCTGTAGCCCAGGGGATAGGGCACCAGTTCACCACATGGGAGGCCCCAGGTTCAGTTCCGGGGACCTCTCCAAAGCGGGCAGACCGCCTTGAGAGGGGCAAGCCGCCGTGGACGGGGCAAAAAAAAAAAGCCGCCACAGGCAGGGCAAAGCCACCACGGGCAGGGCAAGTCACCCACGAATGGAGCAGATCCGCCCATGAACAGAAGCGGAGCTGCCTGTGAATAGAAGCAGACTTGCCCGCGAACAGAGCAGAGCCGCCTGCGCGGTGACCTGGCTCGGCACGTCGCCGCAGCGGGGAGAGACAGAGCAGACACAGAAGAACACAGAGAAATGAACACAGCAAGCAGAAAGGGAGGGATATGAAACCAAAAAAAAAAAAGCATAAACTTTAAAAAAAAATTAAAAATCAAATTATGGATCAGAAAAGTGTGTTATAGAAAGTGTACCCTTCTCTGTATACTGGAAAAGTCTGCGGAGGATTGGTTTTGTGAGTAAGTTGGAGAACACATTAAAAGTGCTGACAGTTTACAAGTCTGCCTAATTTTTTTTACTTTCTGTATTTGCAAGACCTCATATTCAGTCAGGGGTGAGTAGGTAGCCAAGGCCTTCTTTTGACTTACCTGCAAGATGTAAAACTTGAACATACATACAGACTTCCAGACCACATGGGATATTTTAGCCTTAGGCTAAAATATGACAGACTCTCACAGTTCTTAATGAGATTCTATAGCTTGCTACTTCTCGTTATTCAGATCTTTACTCAAATGTTATCTCAGAAAAGCCTTCACTGAAATTCTATCTAAAATAAAACCCTTGCCTTCTAGATAGCCTCTTTCCCCTTACCCTTTATTTTGTATAGCATTTTTGAATAGCTGAAATTATATATTCATACATAATGAATGATCTTTAAAAATTGAGATATAATTCACATATCATAACATTCACTCTTTTAAAAATACAATAAGGGGCCGGCTCGATAGCCCAGTGGATAGGGCGCCGGCATACCACATGGGAGGCCCCGGGTTCGTTTCCCGGGGACCTCTCCTAGCGGGCAGACCGCCTTGAGAATGGCAAGCCGCCATGGGCGGGCTGGAGCCGCCGTGGGCAGGGCAAGAAGCTGCCACGGACATGGCAAGAGCCGCCACGGGCAGGGCAGGTCGCCCACAGATGGAGCGCAGCCAGCCACCCGCGAACTGAAAAGCCGGCTGTGAACAGACGCAGAGACCGCCCACAAGCGGGGAAAGCCGCGCCTGCGCAGTGACCACTCTCGGCGTGTCGCCGCAGCGGGGGGAAGGGGAGATATGTAATAAAATAAATTAAAAAATAAATAAATAAATAAATCTTTAAAAATAAATAAATAAAAAATAAAAATACAATAAAATGCCTAATCCATGGTCATATAAATTTAAACATCATTTTTTTCCAGGAGTCTTAATTTTAGCTTACATTTAAGTCTTAGATCCATGGAGTTTATTATTATGTATGGTATAAGGTAGGGGTCCAACTTCATTCTTTTATATGTGACTATATAGTTGTCTCAACACCTTTTGTTGAAAAAGACTATTCTTTCCCCATTTAACTGGCTTGACCCCCTTGTCAAAATAATCAATTGACCACAGATGTGTGGGTTTATTACTGGACTCGCAATTCTATTCCACTGAACTATATCTTTTTTGCAGTATTACACAGCTTTGATTTCTGTAGCTCTTCAGTAAGCTATGAAACCAGGAATTTTAAGTCCTTCAACTTTGTTCTTTATTTTTAAAAACCTTGGCTATTCTGGGTCCCTTTGACCATTCTGTATATATAAAAATTAAGAGGTTTGTTGATTTCTGCTAAGCGAGACTACAGAAATTATATTGAATCTATAGAGGAGTATAGCCTTCTTACCAATATTCAGTCTTCTGATCCATTAATGTGGGATGTTTTTCCATTTATTTAGGTCATCTTTAATGGCTTTCAATGATCTTGTGTAACTTTCCATGCACAAGGCATAGAGTTTTCAGTGTAAATATCTTAAACTTATTTTGATAAATTTATTCTTAAATATTTCTTTTTTCTATTATTATAAATGGAATTGTTTTCTTAATTTCAGTTTTGGATTGTTCATTGCTAATGTATAGTATACAGGTGATTTCTGTATATTGATCATTTCCTACAACCCTGCTGAACTTGTTTATTATTAAGCTCTAATTGCTTTGTTTTGTTTGTGGATTCCCTGGAAATTTTATAAACAAGATCATGTCACTGGCCAACAAAGATAATTTTACTTCTTCATTTCCAATCTGGATGCTTTTTATATACTTCTTTTTCTTGCCTAATTGCTCTTACTAGAAATTCCAGTACAAAGTTGAGTAGACACTGTAAGAGCAGACATGTTTGTCTTGTTCTGGATTTTAGGGGGAAAGGTTACAGTCTTTCAACCATAAGTAGCTGTGGCTTTTTCATAAATGCCCTTTAACATGTTTAGGAAGTTCCTTTCTATTCCTAGTTTGTTGAGTGTTTTTATCAGGAAAGTGTATGGGATTTGGTCAAATGCTTGGTCTGCGTCTAATGACATGATCGTGATTTTGTCTTTTATTCTATTCATATGGTGTATTACACTGATTTTCCAATATTGAGCCAGCATTACAATCCCAGGGAAAAAAATCCCACTTT
>PVKH010024328.1:0-13659 GCA_004027955.1 Chaetophractus vellerosus
AAAAAAAAAAAAAAAAAAAAAAAAAAAAAAAAAAAAAAAGAAAGCTTTTAAAGCTATTGCAATGAAGTACCTGTGAAGTGTTTTGATATAGTCCAGCTATGTGGTTTTATCTGTTCTCTGAGATATTAAAAACCAAAAATTTTATTTTCTGTGGGATTATTTTTTGGTATCTTTAAAATATATTATTTATAATATCTTAGGCTTCTGTAGTAGTAGCTCCTGGAGAGAGCCATTTCCAGCCTTCTTTGATTAGCAGGAAGAATCATTATAGGTATATTCCATTACAGTATAAGCAAGTATATTTATTTAACTTGTTGTCTTTGTTCCTCTTTAGAAGAGATACCTGGTAGCAAAGGTTCTGTGACTCTAAGTGATCTTCCAGAGTTTTTAGGTGATCTGGCCTCTGATGAAGATAGTATTGAAAAAGATAAAGAAGAAGGTAATGTGTGTGGGATTCTGGGCCTGTACAAGATTCTGTGAGATAATAAAAATGTGATCCTCATTCTGCTGTAAAACCATGATTTAAAACCAGGCTCGCTTGGTTTTTCTTCCTTTGGGGGAAAAAGGTGGGTGTTTCAGTCTAGGTTCTATGGCCAGGTAAAGGGGTGCCACTTTTTATCTGCCCTTCTGGGTGACATTGGTACATGGCAGCATACAAACCCAAACTACCCGACCTTATCCAGATTGAGTATTCACTGCGGTTTCTCTTCTGTCCTTTCGTTCCCTCCTCAGCTGCAATATCTAAAGAACTTTCTGAGATCACCACAGCAGATGCTGAGCCTGTGGTTCCTCGAGGAGGATTTGACTCTCCTTTCTACCGAGACAGTCTCCCGGGTTCACAGCGGAAGACCCATTCAGCAGCTTCTGGTGCTCAGGGCACTAATGTGAATCCCGAGTCTTTAAACTCCTCCTTTGACAAGCGTGGGCCTGACACACCAAAGCAAGCCTTTACTCCCATTGACCTACCCTGTGGAGGTGCTGATGAAAGCCCTGCTGGCAGTAGGGAACGCCAGACTTCTTTGGAGACGAGTATCCTCACTCCTAGCCCTTGTAAAATTCCACCTCAGAGGGGAGTGGGGTTTGGAAGTGGGCAGCCTCCCCCATATGATCATCTCTTTGAGGTGGCATTGCCAAAGACTGCCTATCATTTTGTCAGCAAGAAGACTGAGGAACTATTAAAGAAGGCAAAAGGAAACACAGAGGAAGATTATGTGCCCTCTACCTCCCCAATGGAAGTACTGGATAGACTGATACAGCAGGGAGCAGATGCTCACACCAAGGAACTTAACAAGTAAGGGACTCTTGAGGCTATTTTCTTTTCATTTAAACATCTGATTTTATTATAAAATACAGAAAGTGTAAGGAAGGAAATAATCATTCTTCTCTCTAAAGGCAGCCATTTCTCTTTCTGTGTTGTCATCTGTCCTTCTAGTCTGTTGCCTTTTCCTTTATGTGAACTTGTGTATTTTCTTATATATTTTCATTAAATCGAGATAATTCCTTAGATAGAAGTCCCTTTAAAAACAAGTCTTTTATATATATTTTGTGCTGCTGTACTGTGAGGTAGCTCAAATGCTTTCATATTTGTGCTTTGAAAATTTGAGAATGAGGCTACGTATGATTTTCAAGTAATCTAAGAATATTTTTCATAGTATCTCTCTCTTTCTATTTATAATTGTTGCCTGATAATTTCGCTTTCTATTTTGGTAGCATGGCTCATTAGATGGAAGATAAATCAGCAGTATTCCAGTGCAAGTTCATGATAGCCTCACTATCTCTCCCCTGCTCCCCAGTATGGCATACAAGGTTTCTAGAAAGAAATCTATTCGTGACGCTGTTTTTGACCCTTCTTTTATTACCTTTTACAAAGTATATCCAGGAAATGGATAAGGGAATAACTAGTCTAGAATTTGAATTCTCTGACATTTCTAAACAGGTTCCTAGAGATGTTAGTTTTTATTTTTCTTCGATATAGTAACCTAAGGTAGAATTTTTTAGGGATTGTAATATTTAAGCTTCTTTTTAAATGGGATTTGATATAATAGGCTTAGGTAAATTACCTACTCTGCCTTAAACTTAAATGAGAGTAGTTTCTCAAGCAGAGCTACTCTATATATTTCAACAGAGAGAGTTGAAAACAGCTCTCAGTGTGTTTTATTACCCGGTTGCTTTGGAGAGCTGGCTAAAAAACATAGGCCACTCTGCTGAAGCAATATGAGCTCACTATTAGAACTTATCAGCTCTCCTTAGTGATCATAAATAATAAGAGTGCCCTGCCCATTGGCAGAGGACCCCCTACTTCATCCACCGTTAGGCTTCTCCTGCAACTCTATGAGAGTTTGAAACTTTCTTAGGCCAATGTGGATTTTGACAATAAAGGAATGATCTAACCTTGCTACAATTAAAAGTCCAGATAAACTTTTCTCTAGGTAAAATCAGTAACTTTGTTACTCAAAAACTTTCTTCTTAGGTTGTCTTTACCCAGCAAGTCTGTCGACTGGACCCACTTTGGAGGTAAAATTGTTATTTTAGCTCCAAATCTAGCCCATATGGTTCCCACATGCTTGTTGCCTTTTCTGTCCTTGAAGGAGGTGCCCTATAGAAAACAAATCTCCACTTTGCTACTGCTCTAGCCCCTGTTATCTGCTTGACTAAAAGTGTCTCAAGTGTTGCAAAGCCAGCGTTTCCGATATGAAATAGGCAAATACCATGTGCTTAAGAATGGAAGTGTAAAAAGTGCACGTTTACAACAGGCTTCTCTAGAAAAGACTCATGAGAAGTAAATGGTGATGGGAGCATTTCTTGGTGGAAAACATAACACTGAAGGAAGGGCCCTGAGAAATAGAAAGGGAGTCCTTAATTTGTATGTGTGTATATATATGATCCAGGTTTGTGGCAGAAAAATAAGCTCTAAAAGAATCATCCCATGTTATACCCCTTTGTATTCCTGTAAAAGGAAATAGGTAGTAAATACTTTTTACCCCACTCTAATGAATGATTGTGCAGGGAATCAGGTGGTCATTTGCAGAGTAAGTGGTGATTTGATTTTTTAGAGCATTTTATTTGTTAAGCTAACAAAATGCATGGCGGGATGGGGAGGCACTTTGATTGAACTTTATATAAAAGGCATCTCTGCCATCCTCTCTCTGCTTTAAAATTAGGCTCTCCTCCCTCAGATGAGATCCACACCCTCCGTAACCAGTTGCTTTTACTGCACAACCAGTTACTCTATGAGCGTTTTAAGAGGCAGCAGCATGCTCTTCGGAACAGGCGACTCCTCCGGAAGGTGATCAAAGCAGCAGCTCTGGAGGAACATAATGCTGCTATGGTGAGCATCTTTTTTTTTTTTTTTTTTTTTTGTTTGAGGGAGTTGGAGGGGAGGTTGGATTTCATGTTTTGTTTTGCTTTGGGTCAGCATGATAGCTTGTAATGAGCCGTGGCTGAGGGCTGAGTAGAGATCAAAGTTTTCATCGTAGCTCTAGTTCTTCTCCTTACCACTTGTATGGCTTGTGGCAGGTCACTTAATCTCTGAAGTTAAGAAGTGGCTATTTCTCTGAATTCCCTTGCAGCTCTCAGAAACTGTGGTGACAAATGATTTTATTTTTTGTTTGTAATTGACTATGATGAAAGAACCAAAAGATTATTTTCTTTCTCCGAATGTGAAACCAGGTCTCCTAAAGCTGTTTCATGGCATAACACTTAAGTGCACATGGTGTGGTGGTTGTGAAGCCAATCAGACCTGGAAAGTGAATCTTGGCTCTACCACGTATTTCCTTGGAAAAGTAATTTAGTCTCTTGGAGTCTATATTACCCATTCTATAAAATGGGAATGATAATGGCAGCACCTGCTTTTTAAGTTGTGATGGTTAGAAGAAATAATGACAGTAAATCACTGGCTCAATGCTTGGCACATTTTAAGCATTCAGTAAAAAAATATTAGTTGTTATCATAAGCTGCCTGGAGGGAAATGAAGCTCATGGTTAAAATGACCTACTTACTCATTTTGGTGAACTTAATCAGTACCATGTATTTGAAGTTTTATTCCAGTACTGGTCTTTAGGACTTTTTAAAGTATTGGAAGCAAGTTGATGCCTAAGAAAAGTTTGTTAAGCAACTTAAGATCCATATGCTGATTTGGAAAACCTGGACATAAGCCAAATAAGACAGTAGTGAGCTGTCAGATTCTGGGTCTATAGTTGCAAGTTTCAGGGTAGTTTGTAACTGTTTAGAAGAAATGTTTGCAGTATGTGTTAAACTTGAGGATGTTGGAAGGCAGCTAAAATGATGGCATCTTTGGTCTCTGCTAGAAAGATCAGTTGAAGTTACAAGAGAAGGACATCCAGATATGGAAGGTTAGTCTGCAAAAAGAACAAGCCAGATACAGTCAGCTTCAGGAGCAGCGTGACACTGTGGTAACCCAGCTCCATAGCCAGATCAGACAGCTGCAACATGACCGAGAAGAATTCTACAACCAGAGCCAGGAATTACAGGTACAAACTGCAATACCAGGCAAAGTCAACCAAGAGAGGGCATGAGAGCAAATGAGAAGAGAGTAAAACCATTTCCTTAAATGTTGACAACTTGTTCATATTAAATAAAATAAAATACTTTTCTCTTTAAAATCATGGCAGGTATATTTCATGTCAGCTGAATTTTTATTTAAGGCAAATGTTCCCTAACTTTCTTAGTTCACAGCCCCTTTAATGTCTCAGTAGTTTTTTCCTGGCACTCAACCCAAAGAAATACTTAACAGTTTTGTGTATTAAGTTGATTCAAACAATTTAATGGGTATTTATGTCCTAGCAATTTAGTAGCTGTTTGAAAATGATACCCATAAATTTAAAAGTTTTTAAAATTTCATTTTTAAATAAACCACAGCTACTTACTAATGCTCCTTTGTACCTTTTGGACACTGCACGGTTTCTCAGACCTTGGAATCAGATTGGATACTGACACCCTCATTTTTTTGTTTCACACTGATTTTCTCACTGTATTTCCTTTTTTATCACAGCAACCACTGAAAGCCCAGTTTTGCAAAAATATTGCGCCATCTAAAGGAGTATAGAACAGTCTAATACTGAAACTGAACTATCTCCAGCTAGTTAGTAGTTCATATGCTTTCCAACAGATGTCACTGTGTTTCCCTCAAAATTTAAAAATATCCCCTGGCATTGCTGTGAATTTGCTGCATCGCTCCAAGGCTCTTTGGTGCAGTTTGGGAGCTGTTTTTTATTTGTTTAACTTTTGTTAACAGTAAGGAACTCAGAAATCAACCATAACTTACTTTTTTTTTAAGGAGGTACTGGGGATTGAACCCAGGACCCTGGTACATGAAGCAGGTGCTCAACCTCTGAGCTATAGCCACTCCCTAATGAGAGTTGGTTTTTTTATTTGTTTTTGTTTTTAGGAGGCACTGGGGATCGAACCCGAGACCTCATACATGAGAAGCAGGCGCTCAACCAGTTGAGCTACTTCTGTTCCCCCATAACTTACTTTTAAAACTAAGAAGTCAAATCTTAGTGGCCCAAGAATAGTAGAGCAATTAAAGAACTAGGCATTACCAATTCTTTGTGGGCTGATGGCCAGGTAGGTTCGTGACCTGTCCTGACAGTGTTGCTATAACTTTATGCTGACATCTCTTTGAGTAGACAAAGCTGGAGGACTGCAGGAACATGATTGCAGAGCTGCGGGTAGAATTAAAGAAGGCCAACAACAAGGTGTGTCACACTGAACTGCTGCTCAGCCAGGTTTCTCAAAAGGTAAGAAATGAGACACACCTTTATCTATTTTTACAGAACATGCTGACGTTTTTCATTCAGACAGGATGAGTATATTACTGGTGTGCCTCTGTCAGGAGTTCTCAACCAGGGGCAATTCTGTCTTCTCCCCCTCTCCCCAGGGGTCATGTGGCAATGCTGAAGACATTTTTGGTTGTCACAACTGGAAGGGATGCTCCTGGTTTCTAGCAGGTAGAGGCCAGGGGTGCTGCTACACATCCTACAGTGCACAGGCCAGCGCCCCACAGCAAAGGACTATCCAGCTTAAACCCTGGTCTGTGGATATCCTGAAGAACCCTTTCTTAATACTTTGCTTATATAAATGTAAAACGTATGTTCAGGTTTCAAGAATGGGAGTCTCCCCTGGGGCTTTATCCCACTGGACCTAAGGTCCCTGCTGTGGTGGTTGTATATATATCAATCTTTTCCAAGCTTCCTGTGGATGGCCAGGTTTGATACAGCTCATATGTACTTCTCCTTTGCATAGCACAATTTTGAAGCATTTCTGCCCATTTTTTCCCCCTTGGGTGCCTTCCTCCTCACCAGCCGTTATGTCAGGGAATTTGAAACCATGGGTGTCACTTATTCTGCCCTTGCACTGAATTAGTTTGGTTCTGGCTGGTTCCCTGTTTTAATGTCCTTTTGCTGGTTTTGTGTTGCTGGGTTTTTCACTTTGTTTATGTGTTTTGGTTAGCTCTCAAACAGTGAGTCGGTCCAACAGCAGATGGAGTTCTTAAACAGACAGCTGTTGGTTCTCGGGGAAGTCAACGAGCTGTATTTGGAACAACTGCAGAACAAGCATGCAGACACCA
The DNA here is from genome assembly GCA_004027955.1 of Chaetophractus vellerosus. Lineage (NCBI taxonomy): Eukaryota > Metazoa > Chordata > Mammalia > Cingulata > Chlamyphoridae > Chaetophractus > Chaetophractus vellerosus. Next base: position 6,590 of record PVKH010024328.1, read on the forward strand.
CAAAGGTATGCTGGAGCTAGGTGAAGCCAAAACCTTAGGTAGAAAAGATCTTAAGATCCAGGAGGTATGTATAAGGCATGTCACACAGAATGGCTTTGTGAATCTATCATTTTCTAAAAGATGGAATAGCAGTCATGGTGTCCAGTCCCACCTCTCCTCGGCCTAGGAATATAAACACTTCAGTCATCATGTGACCTTGTTTTCCCTGCTTGGGTTGCTTTGAAATTAAGGTGTAAGTGAAAATACTTAATCAAAATTGGTGTAGTATAGGTGTTAAAAGTGTTTTTCTCCCCATATCCCCTTTAAAAAATAGAATGACAAAGAAAAAGGATGGGGAATCAGTCACTTTTGTTTACATAACTCTCAGGACTGTGGATATATGCTGGTTTACATATCATTTTTTTCTTCCTTTTAATGTTGAATTTAATTTCAGCAGATGGTGGTTCAGTCCTGGCAACAAGGCCAGCATCAGGATGATGTTACATTAATTAGTGCCTCACCAATGGTATTGAAGCAGAAGTTTTATGTCATTTTATAAATAGCCTCAGGTAAAGTTAGTGAATGAGGTGGGAATAGAATTTTAATAGTAAATGCTCAGATGCTTCCTGTCACTAACTTCTCCATCACGCATGGGCCTTCTTTTAGGATTTTTTGAGCTTGTGCTTTGTAAAACACTTTTTTCAACCAAATGTAGAGTAGTCTTAGAACTGAAGAGATATAGTTTTCATAATACAGTTACTTCTTCTCAGCTCCTCTGCTCTCAGATTCAGACTCCCTTTAGAAGAGTGTTAAATGTGGAACTTTCTCTGGAAACCAGCTATCACTTATTTTGGAGGTATAATGGCTTTGGAAAAAAGAAAGGAAGGAAAACAAACTTAAGGAACAAGAGAACCTTTGAAAAAGCTTTCTTAAATACATTCTTTATATCTCCTAAGAGACGTATATGAGTTGACATATAAGTTGCTCTGCTGTGCTGTCCTGTTTGAGATACATGTACTCTTTGGGACCTTGAGCAAAGCACCTAATCTCTCTGGGCCCTGTTTCAGAGTCTATAAAATGGGATGATGCTACTAACTTGTAACAGGATGCCTTCAGTTGTAAGCAACAATAACAACAACAAAACTAAATGCACTTAACACTAAGGAAATATTATCATTTCACTTGACAGGAAGCATGAGGCAGGTGACTTCCAGATTGGTCAAGTCAGCAATTTAGGGATACCATCAAGGACTCAGGTTCTTTCCACTTTTCTTTACTGCCTTCCTTATCCTTCCTTATCCTAGTCTGGCTTTTCCTCAGACTAGCTCTGCTTAAGGTAGCAAGATGTGTGCCACAATTACAGACATCCCAAGTAGACACAGTGGTGTCCCACAGGAGAGAGAATCTCTTCCTATGGGTCTTTTTTTTTTTTTTTCACTTTTTTTTTCTTCATTTTTTTTTTTACAAACCCTTGTGTCGAGGGCTGACTTTCAATAGATCATAGCGAAGGAGTGGCTCTGCTACTTACCAAACCCTGACACAGAAGCAGTTCGTCTACGAGTGGTTTAGCACCAGGTTCCCCATGAACGTGTCGTGCGAGACGGGCGAGGGGGCGGCCCCCCTTCCAGCCACGCCCCGCCTTTGGGTCTTTATCTTCAAGGAAACCTTTCCTGAAACCCTCCAACAGACTTACCATCCCTTATTGGCCAGGATTGTGCCACATGTGCATAAATCTAACCTAGTCTTATCCTTGAACCAGTCAGGATTTGTCCCTAGAACTAGAGCTAGGTTTATTCTTTGGTCAAATGTGGAGGAGGAGTGTCATTATGTGTCATTCAAGTGTCATTATGGAATGGCTGGGAGGTATTGGCTATATTCCTTCATGGGATTGTTGCAAACATTAGTGAATGTACATAGATAAACCTTGCTTGATTATCTATAAATAACTACTGTTATTTATGACAATGGTCAGATTTGTTCATCTAACCTTTACTTAAGTCTGAAGCCATTTGACACAACTGGGGTGGCCGGATTATCTGATACTTAGTCCTGAGCTTAAATCTACTGCATTCAACCTCTTAGAAGCATTGAGTTTACTAGTCATCTTCAAGGCAAGGGGAACCTTTGTGAAAGCTCATCTCCTTGTTCCTTATGATTTATTATCTTTATTTTATTTTTTAAAGATTTATTTTTTATTTATTACATATCCCCCCCCCCTTTCTGCTTGCTCTTGCTGTGTGTCCTTTCTTCTGTGTCTTTCTATGTTTTCCTTCTTGTCTCCCCCGTCTTTGCGGCGACGCGCCGAGTCGGCCCTCCCCGGCAGCGGCTTGCTCCGTTCCTGGGTGGCTCCACTCCGCTTTCACGGGCGGTTCCACTCCATGTTTTGCAGGCAGCAGTCCTCCATGTTTTTGCGGGCTGCCCGACTTCCATGGGGGTTCGCAGGCGGCAGCTCCGCTTTTTCACGGGTGACTTTGCCATGCCCGTGGGGGCTCCGCCCTGCCTGTGGAGGCTTTTTTTTGCCTTGCCCACGGCGGCTCTGCCCCGCCCACGGCGGCTTGCCTTTCTCAAGCCCGTCTGCCCGCTCGGAGAGGTCCCCGGGAACCGAACCCGGGGCCTCCCATGTGGTACCCCAGCGCACTCTTTATCCACTGAGCTATCTAGCTGGGCCCTATTATCTTTAAAAAACAAATATAATTGTTATACATGCTTGTTAGAAATGTATTTTTCTGCCTTTCACCTGTACATTTGCGTATACTTGCTCTGCTTTTTAAGCTCATCTCATCTAATCAGATCACCTGCCTTGGTGTGCTTGATCAGCCTTGTGAGGGTACCTAATCTGCCAGTGCTGCTTTACTTGAGCAAACTTGCTCCATCCATGTTGCCTTCTCTAGCTTTACTTTAGCTAGTGCTAGGAGGAGAAAAATATAAAAGAAAATAAATGACCCATGGTACCACTAATTGAAATTAATAGCTGTGAATATTGGCATATTTTCATTTGTTTTGCAGTGGATATGTTCATATAGTTGATCATACTAGTCACACAATTTTGTAGTAGCCTTTTTAATATTTTTGCTGATATATTATTTTTTTAAAACTTAAAAATAGAAGATATACTTTAATTTACTTAACTGTTTCCCTGACATTAGATTTATGGTGTTTCTAGTTCTTTGCTCTTCTAAGTAATGCTGTGATGATTATTTTTATGACAAAATGTCTCACATTTTTCACATGATTTCTGTACTGCCTTATATATCCTGTTGGCTTTTCCTCAGACTGGCTCTGCTTATGGTATTAACCTAGGGATACTAGGTTAATATTCACTGCTGGCTTTCCAGAAAGTTGTTCTAGTTTTATTTCCACTAGCAATAATCTACAATTCTCTCTCAATGTTTATTTTATTGATTTTTTTTAACGCCCCCTCCCCCATGGCTCCCGTGTCTGTTTTGCTCGTTGTTTTTGCTTGTTGTCTGCTCCTTGTTTTTGCTTTTCTCTGCTTGTTGTTTTTGCTCATTGTCTGCTCATTTGTTTCTTCTTTAGGAGGCACTGGGAACTGCTTGAGCCACATCTTCTCCCTGCTCGTTTTGTTTTTCCTTGCTGTCTGCTCATTTTCTGCTCGTTGTTTTTGCTCGATGTCTGCTCTTGTTTGTCTTCTTTAGGAGGCACCAGGAACCAAACTCGAGACCTCCAATGTGGGAGGCAGGTGCCTAACTGCCTGAGCCACATTTGCTCCCTTATATTGATTTTTCAGTAGGATATGGCATTGTTCATTTTCTAACAGTTCTAACTCCAATCTCTCTTTTTTTAAGGAAGTAGAAATGATGAAAACTGCTTATCGGAAAGAATTAGAAAAAAATAGAAGTTACCTTCTCCAGCAGAATCAGAGGCTTGATGCCTCCCAAAAACGGATTTTGGAACTGGAATCTTATCTGGCCAAGAAAGACCACCTTCTTTTAGAACAGAAGAAATACTTAGAGGACGTCAAAGTCCAGGCAAGGTAACTCTCATTGGGAAAGGTTTTTGCAGTGATGTGTGTTCTTTATTATGTGAAACTTCCTATATTTTGGGTGGTCCATATCTTTCAGAGGACAGCTGCAAGCTGCAGAGAGCAGGTATGAGGCTCAGAAAAGGATCACCCAGATGTTTGAATTGGAGATCTTAGATTTATATAGCAGGTTGGAAAAAGATGGCCTCCTGAAAAAACTTGAAGAAGAAAAAACAGAAGCAGCTGAAGTAGCAGAAGAAAGGTAGGAACAAAGAGTTGATGTCAATGGCCTTGTGATTAAGCTGCCACTAACAGACAGCATCACATGAGTGTTTAAAAAAAAAAAAAAAAGCAGTCTTAACTAAATTAGACAAGACTGCAGCACTCATCTCACTTCAGAGAGTCAGACTTGACTTCCCTTTTCCCAAAATGTCCAGTGATCTTTCCATGTTCTTTTTCCTTGTGTATTCATCACTTGATATGGTCACAGGAATAATTAATATTTAACATTGCCATTCAGTGTTCATAGTTGTGATTTACATTTCTCTTGATGAGAGCCCATGCTTGATTCCTCTACTAAAATATAGAGTGGGCTGGCAGAGTTTAATGTCAGTGTGAGCAAGTGTCATTGTAATTCCAGACCTTCCAAATATGGATGCTATAATCACCAACTCCTTTTTTCTTCCCTGAATTTCTTACAGGATTGACTGTTGTAATGATGGCTGCTCAGATTCAGTAGTGGGGCACAATGAAGAGGCATCTGGCCACAATGGTGAGACCAAGATCCCCAGACCTGGCAGCAGCCGGCACAATAGTGGAAGTAGAGGAGGTGGAGGAAGCAGCAGCAGCAGCAGTGAGCTTTCTACCCCAGAAAAACCCCCAAACCAGAGGGCAAGCCCATTCAGCAGTCGGTGGGAAACTACCGTGGGAGAGCCCTCTACCAGCATCCCCATGACTGTTGGCTCACTTCCCAGTTCAAAGAGCTTCCTGGGCATGAAAGCTCGAGAGTTGTTTCGTAATAAGAGTGAGAGCCAATGTGATGAGGACGGCGTGACCATCAGTAGCCTTTCTGAAACCCTAAAGACAGAACTGGGCAAAGACTCGGGTGTGGAAGCTAAGACTCCCCAGAACCTAGATGGCCCACACCCTTCTACCCCAAACCCAGACAGTGTTGGACAACTTCGTATCATGGACTACAATGAGACGCATCATGAACACAGCTAAGGATGATGGTCAATCAGTGTTAACTTTCATGTTGTTGGCATACAGCAGGAGGTGTGAATGCACGTTTCAAAGCTTTCCTGTTTCCAGGGTCCGAGCCGCTAGCTCATGCAATGGAAATGGGATGGAGGTCCTTTTGATAATTGACTGAACGCAGAACGGTTTTTGGATCTGGCATTGAAATGCCTCTTAACCTTACCCTTGCCCCACCCCTAAACCGCTCTTTTATTTACCTAGCAGTGTGTACTAATCCAAGGGCCAGTTTAAGTTCTTCAGTAGCTTTATTTTCTTTTCTCCCAAATGGTTGCATCCTTTGAACCTGTGCAATATGAGGCCAAATTTAATCTTTGAGTCTAACACACCACTCTCTGCTTTACTGAAGCTCAGATAACTTGGTTGGCTCTTGGTTTAGACCAGGTAATTGGTGGCATTGCAGGTAAGTCTGGTTTTGTTCTTTTCCAGGGGGTAGTATGCAAAGCTGATTGTCTTCACATGAAAGCTTTTTTTCATGAGACTTTTTCACTGCTTTTTGGTTCTGAAGTTCAGCACCTAAAGCAGCAGATTTAGGAAAACAATGGTTTATTCACCCTTGCATTCTTTGGCAGTTCTGATAAGCTTCCTAGAAAGCTCTGTGTGAACAAATTTCTGCTGTTTCAAAAATCTAGAGCTGGCACTGTGGAGACCATATTTATTTACCCTTTGGGAAAGCTCTGATCCTCCTTCCCCCACTACCTCTTATTTATTTGGTGTTTGCTTGAAAGCTGGTACTTTTCTGAGCACAGGCTGGCAGTGTAGATGGTAAAACCTGTTCTTGCAGGAGAGGAGGAATACTAACTTAGAAAAGTTACCCAAGAAGCACTTGTATAAGAGTAACTGCATCTCCAAGCAGGTCTCGTGCTAGCTGAGCCTTTTGGTTAAACTCCTCTCCGTTTCCCTCCCTTTATGTTCACACTTGCCTCTTGTTTATGTAGCTTCTTGGTAATACTGCAGCAGAAAGACTCTGGAGTTCCAAAGAGTTTCTTCAATGTTTTATGTGACCATCATCTCTCAGGCTGTTTTAGTTGCCTCACTGTAATAGTAGGTTCTAGGCCACCAAAAAGGTAACAGCTTTTTCACACCAATTCTAACTTTCAGGGACCTACTATCCAGGGAACTTGTTGCTGTTACACTCCCGCGTGGTAGGAATGGCAGAGCATTTTAAAGGAAAGCCTGGGAGAATACTGACAAAGGCTAACTGCTGTGTACCCACTGGGGTGACCACTTGTGCTCAGGAGAGGTGACTCCAGTCAGAACACTGATGGTGGCAGAGAATCCAAATTCAACAAATGCTCCTGAAATAAATGCTAGAAGCCTAAGAACTGTGGCCTGGTATCCCAGCTGAGGCAAGGAGAGACTTGTTAGGAAAGAGTAAATGAACTTGGTTTTCCTATTTCTCTTCTTTCCGTAAAAAGAACAGGGTTCAGCCATGAAGAGGTAAAGGACAAACTGTAATGGTACGAAATCTTACTACATATGGAAGCTTCCAACATGTGAGGATAAAAGTCTTTTTTTTTTTTTTTTAAAGTGTGGCAATAAATATTCTAGCATCCCTAACCAAAGAGAGCTAGACAATTAGGGGCTCCAAGTCACTCTGGCTATGCTGGCAGAAGACTTCCTTGGGACATGATTTTTGGGTGTGACTGACCAATGCTCAGCCTAAGGGAGGGGGCATGCTTAACTGCTATCAGCCTAGCACAGGGCCCGCAGTTGCCACTAATGGCCCAGTATGGAGTAGTAGTGGCACTCCTCTTAACTTTGTCCAAAGGAAAGCTTAAAATCCAATATGTTGTCGTTTTCTAGTTCAGTTTTAGAAAAGGAAAACATGAAGAAATTCAGGAAGAAAAAAAAA
>PVKH010024329.1:0-13657 GCA_004027955.1 Chaetophractus vellerosus
CTGGCTTAAATATAGTGTTTAATATGGGGTTGGATTTTATGGGTTTACTGGAAGTAATAATCAACATCACCACGTTATAATAAAACCCATGACATTTCATTTGCATATTGTTCTAAATTATTATACAGAGTAGTTCAAAATTATTTTGTGCTCTACAGATTTTAGACTACAATTTCTATTTTTCCTGAGCCTTTGATGCCTTTCTGTTCTACCTCTAGGTCCTCACTTTCCCTGTCTTCAGCTTCCTGCTTAATAATAGTTGTTTCCTAAGCTTATAAACATGTTCAAGTTTCTCATAGACCCCCAAAGAAAGGGAGGTTGTCCCTGGACCCCAACCCCTTTTATCTATATCAGGTATAAGGGGGCGTCTCTTCTCATTTTTTAGGACCAAATTTCGTGAAAGTTGTCTGTACCATTGCTCAAATTTTTCTGACCATGACCTATTTTATGGGAAAAAAAAACTGACTTCATAGCTCACTACTTTAGTGGTTCCCACATTTTAGTGGAACAGGAATTGGCTGATAAGGAGTAAGTATTACTGGACAAGAAAACATATTGGGGGTTAAATGTACATTAGCTTTAGCAATAGAAGCTAAATTTGAACCATAATGAATAGGGATCAAGTCTACCCACAGAAAAAGGCACAGACTAGAATACTGATGTAAATATGCATCATGGCACATTGTAGGGTTAACTGAACAACATTCAACAACTAAATTGATAGTACAGTGAAAAAAACAGCAAATTGTAGTTAAAAAGTGAGACTCTCATCAACTGAAACCTTAGTCAACTCAAGCCAAAAATAATAATACCCTGATAACACAGTATCTGTTCTGAAAACTTTAGGAATTTCAGCTAATTGCCTATTGCATGATTATCAAAAGTTGTATGGCAGGCAGTCTTCTCAGTTAATTAGATATTTCATTAATCCCTGCTTCTGCTAGCCTTTAAGTTTAGCTCAGTTATCATTTTAAAAATCCGTATTGTAAAGAAACATAAAACTCTATCTTTAAAACTGGAGGAAGAACTTGACATTAGTGTCAATTTTGCAGTTTATCAAGACTACACTTACTGAGGACCACATTTTGAGAATCAGTCTTATTTTTTTTTTCACTTGGATACTGTGGACTTTCTGATATCTGCCCTCAAGTTCACCTTTGATTGATTTCACTTTTCAATCAATGACATATAGTCTTATAAAATAGATGTTCAAATTTGCAGAAAATCCCAGGAGTAAGAAAAGCTCTGAATTCAAGGTGCTTAATTTGGAATGATTTTAATAAGTAATTTAAACAAGTAAACCACATGTTTATTATAGAAAAATCAGAAAGTACAGCTTAAGCAAGAAGAAAATATTATTCCTAATCTGACTACTTAGAGCTAAATACCCATATTTTGGTATTTGCCTTTTCTCTAAACCATCCATTTAAGATGATCTGGCTACAAGTAACAAAAATTCTCAATGAAAACTGGCTCAAACCCGAAAATCTATTATCTTACACATCTAGAAATTCAGAAGTAGAGTGGACTCAAGTTATGATATAATCAGTGGCTTAGGTGTCATCCAAGTTTCGGTTATCTCTCTACTTTGTCATCCTCAGTTTTGATATCTCTTGTGGTTATAAAGTGGAAACAATGTGGTTGCCAGTAGAGTAGAACAACGCTTCTTTGTTCACATCCTGTAGGAGGGAATTTCTCTCCCAACCATGAAATATAAGTATTTCCCTTCATCTGGCTGAGAGATGGACTATGTGTATACCTCAGAACCAACAGCAGTTCTCCAGAAAATATCATTACTAACTGGCTTAATCAACTGGGATGGAATGAATGCTTAGGAGTCAACAACAATGTGTCATTGTATATATACGGGTCATCAATTAGCCACTTCTCTCTAGCCCCTGCCAACTTAACCAAAAACCTTAGGGATTTTTCTTTGTTAATATGCACTGATCTCCCTCATTATTTTTAGCAGCTGTATAGTGTTCCCTAATATGAATTGCCAAAATTTGATCACTGATGGATATTATAGTTATTTATTGATGGACATATTGTTTCTAATAGTTTGTTTATATTGCAGTAAACATCCTTCTACTAAGCTTTACCTATATTCATGTTTGTGACTATCTTTAGATTAGATATCTAGAAGTAGAAATGTTGAATCAAAGAACATGTGACTTTTAAATCTTAATATCTAAGCTATACTGCCCTTAAAAATGGATATATCAAACTTATTTATATCTTTATATAATTTCTTTGAGGATACCTTTTCAAATCATTTGGGTTATAAAGTTCTTCAATTTCTTTTTTCCAGTAAAAGCAAAAGGAGCCTGTTAGACTCTCAGGGCAATTAAGGTAATATCTGAATATAAATGGAATCTTACTTGCTATCCCTATAAACTTCATCTGAGACTGCTTTAGGTAACCTGTTGACAATCTCCTACAAGTAGGCTATTTTTTAAATAGAAATACTTTGAACATTGATTACAAAAGGGGCTCCTTTCTCAAGATTAATTTGTGCTCCATTTCAACAATGAATAAAAGGTTATTTCTTAATGAAGAAATCAAATTTCATTCACAAAATAGGCTCCAACACTATTGAATATATCCGGGGTTGACAAACTGTGGCCCATGGGTCAAATCTGTCACATGGCCTATGTATTAGACAGCCAAAGGGATGCCTTTGCAATATACCAATAATTGGTTGGTTTATATAAAGGGTATTTATTTGGGGTAGAAACTTACAGTTACCAGGCCACAAAGCATATGTTTCTTCCCCCACCAAAGTCCATTGTCACATGTTGGAGCAAGACAACTGCCGACGTTTGCCAGGGCTCAGGCTTTTTGGGCTCCTCTCTCCCCAGGGCTGCATTTCTGTGTTTCTCTCCCGGCTTAGCTCTTCTGCTTTCTCCACAAGGCCAGCTGTAGACTATCAGGTGAATGGCTCACTTCTCTTCAACATGGGGCCTTCTCTCCAACATCAGAACTGCTTCTCAAAAACTGCTTCTCAAATCTGCTCCCTCTGTCTTTTGCCTTGCCTTTTATACTTGAGACCACACCCACAAAGGGGCAGGGCTCAATGCCCTACTGATGTGGCCCAGTCAACGCCCTAATCATAACCCAATCATTCCCAGATGAACAGATCAGTTTACAAGCATGATTCAATATCGATTTTTGGAATTCATAATTACATCAAACTGTAACAGCCTATTTTTGTTAAGGAAAGCTTTACTGAAAAACAGTCATGCCCATTCATTTACCTATTGTCTTTGGCTGCTTTTGTATTACAATGGCAGAGCTGAATAGTTTAAACAGAGACATGGTTTTAAAAGCCTAAAACACTATCTGGCTCTTACAGGAAGTTTGCTGACGCCTATTCTAGATCATCTGAAATGGCCCATCTTCACCAGTGATTCCCCGTCAGTAAGAACTGCTAAAGTTTTTATATTGATTTAAGAGATGGCTTTTATCTAGCTATGGCCCATAGTTACTGTAAATAAGGAAGCAAAGGTATGAGCAAAAATGTTGATCACGTGGCACAACTTTATTATACTTGCTAACTTCTACAGATCAGCTGCTTCAACATGGCTTTCTTTGTGACATCACTCAGATGAAGTCTTTTACCAATAACATTAATAAGAGAGCATTTAAATTAATTGAATACATTCTATGTTGCATTTTTCAACTCATTTAAGCCTCACTATAATCCAGCTGTAAACACTAGTTTAATGTTTACCATGTGTTAAGTAATGTTTTAAGTGTTTTATGTTTTGTTTCATTAAATCCATATAATGACCCTGTGAGGTAGGTACTATTTGATGAGTCAATACAGATTGGAGAGGTTTTTAAAAAATTACCCAAAGTCATGCAGTTAAGAGTTGGTGCTAAGATGTGAACCCAAGTAATTTTATTACAGAACCTGACCTCTTAGCCCTTTTGATATACGTTAGCCACATAACAAACCTGACCAAAACTTAGTGACATAAAACTATCATTTAAAAAAAAAATCTCAGGTAGGTGATTCTTTTGAGATCTCATGCATCTTGTTCAGCTGCTGGGTTGGCTGGGGGCTGGCTGATCTAGGATAGCCTCAGCTGTCTGTGTTCAACTTATTTATCTATCCAGTTAGCTAGGGCTTATTCCATGGTGGCTGGACAGGATTTAAGAGAGAAGTGTACAAAGCCTCTTGAGACTTAGGTCAAAACTGGCATTTTACAACTTCTACCATACTCTCTCTAATTGGCTAAAGAAGTCCGAAGCCATCTCAAATGCAAGGGGTGGGGAAAGAGAATCCATCTCTTGATGGAGGGAGATACAAAATCACATTTCGAAGGACAAGGATAGATGGATGAAAAACTGTAGCCAATTTTTAAATTGAGTTAAATTTGCATATTAATATAATGTACAGATCTTAATTGTACAATTCAATGGATTTTGACAAATGTATATAATCATGTAAACAAGATCCCATTTCTCTTGGTACAGGTGTAGGAGTAACTGGGTTATAGATTGTGTGCATTTTCAGGTTTAGGAAATAATGCAAAACTATCATCCGAAGAGGTTATACATACCCACAAGCAGGTTATAAAGTTTCCAGTTGCTCCACATCTTCATCATTGCTCAGTATAGCTTAAAATTTAGTCTTCTAAATTGCACATTCCTAATAACAAGGGTATCCACCAATGTGTCCACTCTAAGTGCAGTTATCAAGTTCAAGAAATTTAACAATGGTATAAAGCTTACAGTCCATACGCCAATTTTTAAAAATGCCTCAATGATGTCCTTTTGAGCATTCTCTTCTCCCATATTAGATCCCACCCAGGACCATGTATTGTCTTCAGTTGTTATTGTCTATTTAGTTCAGGGGTTCTTTAGTTCATGAGCTTGAATTTAAATTAAAAAAAAATTATTCTTGTGGAGACATGTTGGTGTGGTATGATATATTTATTAAATAATACATAGTACAGTGTAGACTTAGTAAGGGGTCCATGGTTTTCACCTGACTGGCAAAGAGGTCTGTGGAACAAAAAAGGTTAAGAACTCCTGCTTTAGTTGCTCTTTTTTCCCTTTAATTGTGGGAACATATATATGACAAACTTTCACATCCCAACCACTCCCAAATCCAACATTTAGTGGGATTAATCACATTCACTATGTTGCAGTACCCTCACCACCTTCCACTATAAAACTTTCCCATCTTCTGAAAGAAAAATCCTATATCCAATTTGCATTAATTCTCCATTTTCCTGCCCCAAGCCCCAGGCAACCTATACTCCTAATTCTTGTCTCTATGAGCTAGCATATTCTCCAATATTTTCGTCTGACCTTGATCCTTCTAAAGACTATAGGCTAGACTTCTAGTTTCAGCTCAGAGATATAGAGAGTGAAATGAATGCCACTCATACCCTGAAAAGAAAAGGGCTGGACAAACTGCAAATCAATGACTTTTCTTGACCCACCACAAAACTTAAGTGACAGGGCAACCAAGTAATCCAAAATCTGAAGACAGACAGGTACCTGCAAGGAGATACAGGTCCTGAGCATTGGGATACCATGGACAAATGCTGCTGGATTCCATATAAACTGGCAAGGCACAGCTAAACATTTTTAATGAATTTCTAAAAGTCAAGTGTAGGTTAGCATGAGAGTCTGAAGCCCAAGGGAACTGCAAATATAGGATATAGGGGGTTAGCATCCTCCTCTAGGTTTTATCTTCATGAACCTGACCAGGTGCTCACAGGGAAGATTGGAGAGAATTCTGGGAAGGTTTTTCTTGTGAGGCTGGCTGGGGAAGAGAACAGAATCCACTGCCAAAGCTCCACCCAAGCCTATCTTCCCTATTTCCCCCTACAGAACAAAAGCCTTAATCTGTAATAGGACACTGGTGGAAACCCACTGAATCTGAGGGAAAGGGAACAGAGTAAGGAGCAGGCTTATGTGTTAACCTCAGCAATACATTGGGAAGAGGGGGAGAGGTACTTGTGAAGGCCACTCTCTGAGACCCAGGGACACAGGGCCTGACTAAAACCAAGGTATATGGTATGAGGTAGGGGTCAGCTTCGTTCTTTCGCATATGGTTCTAGCAGGGGGAAGAAAATCATTGTGAAATATGCCTACAACATTCTCCATAACAATGGGAAGACACAGACTTTGATAAAAGGAGGAACAGTTAGGGAAGCCCAAAGTCAACAGGAAAGAAAAGAACAAGGACACTTAAGAAATTTGAAGACTACCACACCTCAAGTAACAGCAAATATAAAACAGAGCAGCTTTTTGCCAAATTAACATAAAACCTCTTACTAAACATCTATTTACCTCATCACCCAATATACCATCTGGCTTCAAAGAAACAAGGCATTCTAAAAGGCAAGGGAAAAATGTGTGAAGAGACAAAGCAAGCATCAGATATGACACAGAGATTTTGGAATTATCAGACAGGTGATTTCAAATAACAGATTAATATGCACAGGATTCTAATGGAAAAAATATAACATGCAAGAACAAGGGGATAATATAAGAAGAGATGGAAACTCTAAAAAAGAATCAAATGGAAATGCTAGAGAACAAAAGCACCATAACAAAAATGAAGAATATCTTTGATGGGCTCATTGGTAGGTAAACTGGTCATGGTAAGGAAAGAATCAGTGAGCTTGAAGATAGGTCAATAGAAACTTTGCAAACTGAAATAAAAAGAATAAGAGTGGAAAAAAAGAAGAGAACATCCAAGAACTATGGGACAATATAAAAAGGTGTAATGTCTGCAGAACTGGGGTATCAGAAGAAGAGAGAACAGAGCAGAAAAAATGCTTTAAGTAATAAGGGCCAAGAACTTTCCAAAGTTAATGACAGACACCAAAAAACAGATCCAGGAAGCTCAGAGAACATAAAAAATCTACACTTAGGCATAACATACTCAAACTGCAAAAAAACAAAGACAAGAGAAAATCTTAAAAGAAACTGTGGGGGTTGGGGAGGTTGGGGGGTACACTTTCTCTATGGAGGAACAAGGATATGAATTATAGTGAACATCCATGGCATTCTGAAATTATTTTATGAATCCCAAAAAGAGAAAGATTATGTTTTTAAACTAATCTATTCCTGTGGGTATGATACATTTGATTGCATTAAATTCGGTTGAAGGTCCTTCGATTACATTACTTGGTAACATTGTTTAGAGCTTTTGATTGGACTATGTCAGTGAGGCGTGACTAAGGTTGAGTCTCCACCCTCTTTCTGGGTCTGATATAAACCCAGAGACTGAGAGAGACACAGGAAAAGGAAGCCACCATATTTGATCCTGCTATGTGAGAGAGGACTAGATGATCACTTAAGTATACGAAGCCCCCAAGAGGCTGGGCCCATGGAGCAACTCAAGAGGAGATAGTGAGTCCAAAAGGGAAGGCTGAGACCTCAGCAGAGATTGGCAGCTATCTTACTTTGCCATGTATCTGGACAACAGAATCAGTTGACTTAGGTGAGAAAACCTCTTATGGTGCCTCAATTTGGACTTTTCAAGACCTTGGAACTGTAAGCCTTATTCCGAATAAAAGCCAACCCATTTCTGGTACTTTGCATTGAGAGCCCTTTGGCAAATTAAAACATTTCATCAGAAACCATTCAAGGAAGAAGAAATTTGTTTCCAAGGGCTGCCATACCAAAGTACCACAAACAAGGTGGCTTAAAAGAACAGAAATTAATTTTCTGAAAGTTCTGGAGGCTAGAAGTCTGAAATTAAGGTGTCAGCAGGGCCAAGTTCCCTCTGAAATCAGTAGGAGAATCCTTCCCTGACTCTCTGGCTTCTGGTGTTTGCTGGAAATCCTTGGTATTCCTTGGCTTCTAGATGCATCACTCCAATCTCTGCTTCCATCTTCATATGGTCTTACTTTTGAGTGTCTTTCCATGTACCCCAATATCAGCTGTTCTTATAAGGACACAAGTCATATCAGGTTAAAGCCCACTGTGGTGGTTTGAAACCATATGTACCCCAGAAAAACATGTTCTTGATGCTAATCCATTCCTGTGGGTGTGAACCCATTGTAGGAAGTATCTTTTGATGAGGCTACTTCAGTTAAGGTGTGACACACCTCATTCAGGATGCATCTTAATCCTATTACTGGCATCCTTTATAAATGGAATGAAAACAGAAAGAGAGAGAGAGGCAGAGACAGAGACAGAGACACATACAAAAGGATGTTCACACAGCAGTTTGTCAGAGCCAAAGATTGGAAACATCTAAAATTCATTAATAAGGTACAAGTTAAAGAAATTATAGTCTATCTACTTAATGAAATCTAATATACCACTATATTTTAAAGAGATAGGTGTATATGAGCTGATGCAGAAAACTTTCAAAATACATGGTTGTGGTGGTTTGAGACTGTTAAGTACCCCAGAAAATCTTGTTCTTAAAGCTGGTCCATTCCTGTGGGTGTGAACTTACTGTGGGTGTGATCTTTTGATTGGGTTACTTCAGTTAAGGGCCTTCCTTTTGATTAGGTTACTTCAGTTAAGGTGTGGCCCAAGGTTGGTCTTAATCCTCTAAAACTGGAGTCCTCTGTAAATGGGATGAATACGGAAAGACAGAGAGAAAGCCACAAAAGCCAGAAGCTGAAGCAATGAAACATGGAAAAAAAGGGAGAGACCAGCAGATGCTGCCATGTGCCTTGCTGTGTGATACAGGAGACCAGGATTGCCAGAAGCCAGTCTTTGGAGAGAAAGCATCACCTGATGATGCCTTGATTTGGACATTTTTCTCAGCTTCAGATCTGTAAGCTTGTAAACTAATAATCCTCATCGTAAAAGCCAACCCATTTCTGGTATATTGCATTTCAGGAGCCTAGCTGACTAAAACAATGGTTGTATAAGAATTAATTTATAGCTGGATTGGAAAAGCTCTATCTCTAGGAAGTCTAAATATCTGGCTGTGATTCTTGGCCAAGGGCAGTAAGATTTATGATATGCTGTTTAGTTAGAGAGTCTGACTTGACTACCTGACCATATGGCCTAAAAATCCAGCTGGGAACTTTGCCTTAAGGTCTTCTGAAGCTAAGATTCATCACATAGATCTTGGTGCTATGATCTAAAGACAAGCCAGCCTGCATGTGAATAGGGACCCTCAGAAGTCTGCATCTGGATATCTTTCTGACCCCAATACTTGCAGGAAATACCTTTTTCTTGTTGTAATGCATCCTCTACCTTTAAATAAAAACCATATGTGAGAATGCTCTGTGGTCTTGTGAGTCCTTTCAAATATGTGAATTAGTAATCTTTGTAAAAGTCAAGTGTCCAGGACAATATACAAGACTGTGGGTAACAGACTTTCTGAGATGCAAGGTAGCAAAATGGAGAACACAATGAGGGACACCTTGTACAAATTCTGATTCTTCCTAGGTAAGGATATACTGGCTACTACAGTTGGTTTGAAAATCAGAAAAGCTTGCAAGTATTTTAAGGACCTAGATTGTGAACAAAAGGGCAGTGTCACAGCACAAAATGAAGGTTTCATCTAGCAAGATTCACAGTGACAGAAGCAGCTGACTTCATTCATGACTCTGGAGATCTTGGGAAACTATGCTGAAAGAAGTTGCATCTGCACCTGCATGGCATGGCTACTCCACCTTCACTCAGAGTGGAGGTTGTGTTCACAGACCCCCAATGTCTACTTAATATGTAAGCCAACTGAAATATGGTGCCATACATTCTAACTACTCTTAAAACAGCATTTTGGAAAGGAAATATATTTGGAATTTAAACATAAGAGATCATAAACATGTCTGCCCTCATTTGAAAGAACCTCAGCACTAAAATTGGGGTCTAATAAGTAACCAAGGGGAGTAAAAACTTTTTCCGCTCTGAGCTACCTGATAATGAATCACACAACTGAGGGCAAGATGAAAGCTGATAATGAGGGCTGAGAAAGGTAAGGAATGGAAAGGTACAGTAAGGATGTGGTGGTGGGGTTATCAAGTTAGATGGTAAGGAAAAAGGCTGAGTGGAAATAAGCACTTAGAGCTGGAGGTGATACTGAGAAGCAGAGTATGATAGAATTTTTGCTTCCCTCTTCCCTTTGGTTCCCTTCTGCTTTCATATTCTCACTGCTATAACATGAGAGAAATTATGTAGAGGTCACACTTCAGAGGCAAAATTTTCCTTTTCCTGATCCTTCATATTCAATTCCAGTACCACAGACTTGTACTGAGGAGGTTATAAAACAGATATGATGTACAAAAGAAGATGGGGGGAAAGATAAAATTTGGTAGCATGGCAGTGTGTTCTCTACTTGACTTATTTTCCTATCTAGTGCTGGAGCAAAAAAGAGAAGGGGACTAGCAGAGGAAGGGTGGGGGTGATAGTACAAGGGCTAGAAAGAGAAAAAGGGAGAGATATTTCCTTTGCTGCCAAAGAAAAGTATATACCCAGTTACACTCAGCTTAAGAGTTCTAAATGACAAAGCTTGTGTCATTAAGTATGAATTCTGTAATACATTTTTAAGCCTATAACTTTGGAATTCTTGGCAAAAATTAACTTTGCAAAAAATCAGTGTGTGTATGTGTGTATGTAGTATACATCATACACCAGCTATGTAAGGGGAAAATTTAACTTAGTTTTTAAGACTTCCTAAGTAGCATCTAATTTAAGTAAGCAAAAAAAGTATAGACTATTTTTAAATCTATTCACCAATGAGTATCTGTAAGATCTCTACCTGTAAATAATGTATGTGCTACAATCAACAAAGGGTGGGGAACATTGTGAATGTTTCTACCAACCTATCTTACAGATCAGTCTGTAAGCCAATGGGAGAGCCAGAGCTAAATCTGGAAATGAGCACATACAAAAACAAAAAAATATATACTAAAATATGCACTCCTCAGTTCCATAAAAGAACAGAAGTAGAAAGTGGGAAAGGAGAAAAAAACAGAGACCAAGATAAAGGGGTACAAAGAGACAGAAAATAAAAGAGGAGCAGAAATGGAGAAAGGGAAAGAGATGGAAAGATGTACAAGAGGATAACTGAGGAGTAGAAAGATATAGAGGGGGGAAAAAGGAAAAGAGATAGGGAGAAAAAAAGGAGCAGGACAGTTCTAACTCATCTGGCATAGGCTCTGACTGTGACTACACTCTATATATGAATTTAACAGTGACTGGAACACACTATTGCTATTTGGAATTGTTTAGAATTACTAAAGATCTGGCATGTTTAAGCCCTTCTATTTGAGCACAAATGGCTATAGAGCACTTGAAATGCAACTGATTGGAATTAAGATGTCTGTAAATGGGGCCGGCTGTATAACCCAGTGGATAGGGGCACCGGTACAGCACATGGGAGGCCCCGGGTTCGGTTCCCGGGGACCTCTCCGAGTGGGCAGACGGCCTCGGGAAAGGCAAGCTGCCGTGGGCAGGGCAAAGCTGCTGTGGGCAAGGCAAACAGCCACCACGGGCAGGGTAGAGCAGCCACGGGCATGGAAAGCCACCCGTGAAACATGGAGCTGCCGCCTGCGAAACACGGAGCAGAGCAGCCCGCAAAACACGGAGCTGTGCTGCCCGCAAAACACGGAGTGGAGCTGCCCATGAAACGGAATGGAGCCATCCACGAGCTGGGCAAGCCGCCTGCGCAGAGGGCCAACTCGGCGCGTCGCTGCAAAGATGGGGGGAGACAAGAAGCAGACATAGAACACAGAAGAATGGACACACAGCAAGAGCAAGCAGAAGGGGGGTGGATATGTAACAACAACAACAACAAAAAAAGATGTCTGTAAATATAAATGCATACCAGATTTTGAAGACTTAGTTTGAAAAGAAAGAATGTGAAATATTTTGGATACTGAGTTAAATAAAATATATTTTAATTAATTTCACCTATTTCTTTTTACCTTTTTAAATGTGGCTACTAGAATATTTAAAATTGCATATGTGGCTCATGTTATATTTCTATGGGAATACCCTGTTCTAACATCATGAGTCTCATTAAAATCCAGGTTGGCAATGTAGGTTTGCTAGTATTTGAATCCCCAAAATTGGTAGAACATACCAATATGTTGGACTTTTTCATCAATGACCTCACAGTGATATGGCCACCGTGTTGGGCTCAGTGGGCCAGAAGAAGAGACACCATATAAATCTCGTGGTTCACGAAGACGTGGCACCCATCTCCCTAACTGATACTCCAATAGTATCTGTGTAGTCCGAGGGAAAAATGGATCTCCAATAGAATCAGCTAAAAAAGATTCAAACACAATCATGAGTGATAAGGAGGAAAACACTAATTCCTATATTATATATAATAGTACCTTTTCTTCCAATATCATTCAAATGCATTATTATTTGTGGATATAATTATAATTATTTTACATTTTATGGCACTATTTATTTATAAAAGTACTAAGGAAATTTTGTAGCAACTGATCTTCACAAGAACTGAAAGTAGTTGTTGACCTCATTATACTATTCATTTATGCTAAATTCTTACAGGTACTACAAAAATGTTTCTTGTACCTTTCCTAACAAATTGTCTACTTTTGACTCTTCTTAAATTAAAACACACTTAGAAAACTGTTTCTCTAATGAGTTAAATACACCACTGACTATAATTCCTCATTTTACTGGAATGATATTCCCAAAGGTTGCTACTGAACTCTCTCAATCGCAACCTTTTCTCAGTTCCCATTTGAGGGCCACTGTGTGGCACAACCCCAGAGAAATAATTCACACAGAATACAATAAGGCCACTCAAGTAGGCAGTAAAGTCACCCAGTCTCTTTCATCGTGATATCTGTGTGGCATCAATTTGATGTTGATAATCACCCCCATCTTAAGCCCATTTCCCTTGTCTTTTATGATGCTGTACATCCTGGTTTTTTCCCTTTTACAGATTTGGTTCACTATTTATCTCATTGACTTCTCTTGCTCCTCTACCTCTGAAATGAAGCTTTTGCCTAGATTTAGTTCTTGGCTAATTTTGAATCATAGCAGAAACATCAAGTTTAATAGGAGGCAGACAAACTGGGTTCTAATTCACTACTTTGTTTCAATATGATTTGGGCAAGACAGCCTCTTTGAACATAAATATTACTATATGTAAACAAGGAATAATAGCACCTTCCTTAGGGAATTCTCAGGATTGTTAAACAGATGCAGCCATTCAGATAGTTATTAAGCATCTACTAAGTACTATAAATAGGCACTAGTGATAGAGAGGTAAAAAAGAAAAGGTCCCTGCCATCATGAGCTTACATTATAGTAGGAGGACATAATAGGAAAATAAGATAATTTCAGTTAGTGATAAATGTTATAAAAGAACCAAAACAGTAGTATAACTGAAAGCGAAAAATGGGTGGAGGGGTGGAATGCTACTTTAGATAGGATCAGACAAGACTTCTCTGAACAAGTGACATCAGAACTGAGACCTGAATGATGAGAAGAATGTAGCTGTAAAGGCTGCTCTGGACACATGCTAACAAAGCTTAAAATTAAGCAAGCCTTGAAATAATGAAACTAATCCACAAGCAACTTAACTATATATAAAGACAAAGCCCAACACTCCTTAAAAGAGTACAACTAAATCCAGCAATCAATATGTAAAATACACAAAGTCTGTCATTTATCAAAAGTTGAGAGGCAAAAGTGCCAGTTCTAGTATAGAAGCATAAATCTTTTTTTTTTT
>PVKH010024330.1:0-13653 GCA_004027955.1 Chaetophractus vellerosus
CCCAATGACCCTCTGAAGCCCTGTGTACTGGCAGCTGTTCACCTGGGCCACCTGCCAGGGCTTCAACTGCACCTGGTGGGGAAACCCCAGGGTGAACTTTAACATTGGAAAATTATTAATCTAATTCATAACACCAATATAGTAAAGTTGTAAAATATTATGATCATTTCAGAGTATGCAGAAAAATATTTCATAAAGCCAATACCAATCTATGAATTTTCAAAATATCTTTGAAAACTAGAAATAAAAGGGAAATTCCTTAACCTAATAAAAAATACCATAAAAATTACAGGAAACAAATAATGATAAAATGTTTAAAGCTTTCCTTTTGAGGCTAGAGAAAAACCAAGAATGACTGGCATCACCACTTTTATTCAACTGTGTACCGGAGGTTGTAGCATTAAAAACTATCAAAAATATTGAAAAAGAAAAACAAAATTGTCATTTTTTGGTAGATGATATGATTGTGTAGAAATATTAAAAAATCAGATAATTATGAAAGTTTAGCAGTATTGCAAGCTACAAAAAAAAATCAAATATCACTGTGGACTTCTGCTTTATGCCATTTCAGAATAATTGGTATTAGAGTAACCCTCCTACCTAAACAACTGGACAAGATGTATTAGGCATTTTTCAGGCATTGGGCAAGGGTCAGCACATGGTTTTGATCCCCAAAATAAAGGAAATTCTTGACATGAGCTCCACATTCACCACTGCTTTCTGCGAGGGTTCAATTATGACCACAAGACAGGAAACCGAAGCGCAAGCAAAGCATATAAAGCCTACTGATCAGTGGAGGCAGAGTTCAAAGTTTGAGGAATCTACAGGGCAAGATATTAGGAGATAAGAAAGATATAATAAGGGGGTTTCAAAATTTGTTTGAGCTCCCTACAAGTCATTGGACAAGTATGAGAAAGTGAATGTACTGGTAAAAACTATGGAATGTTTACCAAAGAGTTATTGCTATGTAGCTGAGAGAAGAATGATGATAGTAGAGGTTGACCAGGGTTGAGAGATGAAGTCCCAGCTCAGTTGCAGTGCAGAAAACTCAGATATATAAAAACTGAGACACAGGAAATTCCATAGCTTGGGCACAAGGGCCATGACCTAGAGTAAGGCCTATCTAGACTACACTAATAAAACTTAAAACCAAGCCTTGAAAAGAAAAGGAGGGGAAACATTTAAAGTTTAGACTTTTAATACAGCTGACATAGTAGATCTTGGAAAACACCTTGGGATTTTCACTAATGCACCTTTACAGAGAATAAAAACTGAGCCTACATAAATTTAAAGTGATTGGACCTAATTGAACTGACTGCTAGAACAAAAAGCAACGCATTTCAGTGGAAGGTAACATTATCCAGAGTCCCTATGGTATACCATTCACAAAGTTCAGTATACAATAAATAGTTACCAGACATACAAAGAAAAATAGGACCTATAGCCAAGAAAAATAGCAGTTAATAGAAATTGACCCTAGAAGGCCTGGATTTTTAATTACCAGGTAGTCTTTAAAACAACTATTATAAATTTGTTTAAGGACTTAAAAGAAAATATGGCCTTGATGAATGAAGAGATAGGAAATCTCAACAGAGAAATAAAAATATAACAGATTTACATAGAATTCTAGAAAATCTATGGTAAATGAATTGAAAAATCCACTGAACATGCTCAAGAACAGACTAAACACAGTTGGAATAGACAGAATCTGAAGAACAGAGAGTAAAAGCTTGAGAAAATTGAACAGTGGTCTAGGTGACATAATTATCATTCATGCAGTTGGAATACCAGGATGAAAGAAAAATTATGATGGGGGAGAAAAATTATTTGAAAAAATAATGTCCAAAAACTTCACAAACTATATAAATTATTGCTTAAATCCAAGAAGTTCAGCAAAATCAAAATAGGATAAATACTTTAGGTCATACTGCTAAAAACCAAAGAGAAAATCATGAAAGAAGTAAGAGGAAAAAATATGGATTACAAGCAGAGAAACAGCAAGACAAATAATGGTTAGCTTCACATAAAAAGTAATAGAGGCCAGAGGACAATTGAATGACATACTTAAAGTTCTCAAAAAAAAAAAAAAATTACTTTCAACCCAGAATTCAAAATAACTCTCAAAAAGAAAGGAGAGGCCTGAAAAATCTTTCCAGACAAATAAAAGCTAAGAGAAAATATCACCAACAGACCTGGACTACAAAAACTGCTAATAGGTATTTTGCAGTATGAAGGGATGTGAACACTACTGGATATGTAGGAAAGAACAAAAAGCACCAGAATGTGAAATGCATAATTCTCTTAATTTCCCTAAAAAATGACTGTTTAAGGCAAAAATACTAAGATTTTAAGTTGGATTTTACAATGTCTTTAAAAGAAAAATATATGACAATAGTACCCAGGTTGGGGGGTGCAGATAAATGGAATTATACTGCTGTAAGGGTCTTACATAAGTGGAGTGTGATGTAGGAATGGGAAGTATGAAGTGTTATGTGTGAAATGTGAAGGGGGAGGTGGAAGAACAGTAACGAAAGAACAAGTAGAGCAAGATGTCTCTGGAATGTTAGAAATGAGGAAAAAACTAGGGGGTGGTATGAAGGAGAAGCACAGAGGGATCACTTTTATCAATGTAAAAATGGATTTTAGCAATAATTTAAGGATGCATATTGTTAGCCCTAGAATAACCACTAATAAAACAACATAACAAATATAGCTAAAAAGATATCAGAAGAATAAAATTTAAAGATTTGAAATATTTGATTAAACTAAATGAAAGCAGGAAAGGAGAAATAGTAGGGAAAAGAGAAAGGAAAAATAGAAAATACATAGAAAGATAGTAGGCTTACAACACCATTTAAGTAATTTCATTAAATATAAATGGAATAAATATTTTTAAATAGCAAGATAAAGATAGTCAGACTGTCTCTTGTGGTTTACAGGAGGCAGCCTTAAATATAAAGACACAGATAGCTAGAAAGTAAAACTATCTATACTATCTACTGAAAAAAGTAGAAACAATAAGCATAAGAAATCTATTTTAATTTTATTAATAGCAGGCAAGGTAGTCGTCAAGACAAAGGGTATTACCAGAAGCATGCACAAAAAACATTTCATAATGATAAAAAGGTTAATTCATCAGGAGGTCATAACAACCCTAAATGTTTATGCATAAAATAACAGAGCTTCAAATACATGAAACAAGAATTTATAAAACTAAAGGGGAAAATAAACAATTGCATAAGCATAATTGGAGATTTTAACACCTCTCTTTCAGTAAGTGATAGAATATGCTAAAAAGGTAATGATATAGATCATAATTGACATTTATAGAATCCTATATCCAACAACTGCAGAATACATACTCTTTTCCTATACACTGGGAAAATTCATTAAGATAAACCATATGCTGGGCTATAAAGTAAATCTGAATAATTTTGAAGAGTTTGAACTCTTACAGAGTATATTCTCTGACAACAATGGAATTAAAAGTCAATAACAATAAGATATTTAGAAAATCCCCCAATACTTGGAAACTAAACAGCACAATTCTTAATAACCTAATAATAAAAGAACTCACAAGGGAAATTAAAAAAAATATTTCCAACTGAATGCTAATTAAAATATAGCATATCAAAACGCATGAAACACTGCTAGAGCAGTGCTTAGAGATAATTTTCTGGCTTTAAATGCCTATATAATTAAAGTAAAAAAGTTTAAATCGATTATCTCAGTTTTCAACTTAAAGTTGCAGAAAGCAAGCAAATTAAGCAAGTAGAAAAAAGACACACCAGGAAATAATATAGAAAAGAGCAAAAAAATCAATGAAATAGAAAACAATACAGAAAGTTAACAAAGCCAAAATTTGATTTTCTGAAAGGACTAATACACTTGGTAACAAAATCTCATAAACGCTTCTATTAGGAGGGCAAAAATGTACAACACCTTGGGAAAACAATTTGGTGTTATTTTTCATTTGGAATGTGCACATGCACTACAAATCGGCAATTCTACTCATAGTTATAAATCGGAGAAACTCATGCAAATCTACATCAGAAAACTCATGTAATAATGTTTATAACTTCTTGTTTGTAATAGTAGATACTCAGAAATAGCCCCAAAGCCCTACAACAGGAAAATAGATGTATAAATTGTGGTATATTCATGAACTAGAGAATACTATAAGGAAGTAAAATAAATCAATTATAGCTATGTACAATAACCCATTCCATCAAAAAACATCTCTTGAGCGCCCATCAGGTGTTATGCTCTACCCTGGGCAGTTGGGATATATTGGTTAATTAAATTAACCAAGGATCTCTGCCTTCAAGCCGCCTACATTATTTAATGTGCAAAATAAGTAAGTAAATTATGTACAAAGTACACTAAAAGGTGATGAATGGCTATGAACAAAAGCATGAGTGGAGCATAGTAAGGAGCTCTGGAATGCTGGTATTAGTATGAAGAGGAAGAATGGGCAAATTGCTCTTTACAACATAATATTAAATGGCTATAATTTTTATGAATCTTAGCAATAATACTGAGTGACAAAGTACATCTCAGATGACGTACCTCAATTCTGAGCTGTGGCAGTAAAAATCCCTTTGAAATCCTGCCGTTCTTTCCACCTGATATGAAGATGCGGAAGCTTCATTTTTGATGGAAGAGCCAAGATCAAAGCAACTTGGATCACTGAGTCACCACTTGGAAACTAGGAAAACCCATCATTATTATGTGTGCCATGAAGAATGGGAAAATGCTATAAGTTATTTGTAACCTGCATTATGATTTCAGAAATGTTTAAATGTAAGGAAAAAACAAACAGAGTTTTAGACACGCTGTCGTACCTTATTATATGCTCAATGAACTGGGACAAAAAATAAATGTGAACGTTTTCAACTGGCTACAAAATATGCCTTTTATCTACGTGCCATTTACCAGTTAGGAAAATAGCTGGTAGCTATACATTTGAAATTATGTTCCCAAAATATTTGTAATATATGACTCCAGCTTTCTTTCACTTACTTGAAATAATTCCCTATACATGTCCTTATATGATCTTAAGAAAACTTTGAAATGGATATTTTTTCTAGATTATAAGGACAATCTTGCATTCAAGTATTACAATCATTTGAACATATAATTAACAGTAACATAGATTTGTTCTTGCCATGGAATTAATTCTATATACATATGCTCTGTAACTTATACAAATCAATGAAAATTATTTGTTAAAGTTGATTAATCTTCTGAGTTTTCAAAAGGAAATTTTTCTTTAAGAAAAGCATACCCATTTTCCAGGTATTAAGTGGTTTAAATATAGTACCACAGGTTGAAACGAAGACTTTCAAACACAGGCTTTGAGAATCACAGAGATTTCTTTTAAAAATCCATATGAGGAATCATCTCTTAAAATGATTTAAACAGAATTTACCCTAATCTCCTGGTTTTCCTAGGAAGTTTGCACAGAAATAGCAATATGTGTGTTTGATCAATTAACCATTTAATGAGCTAAGTTGGATAATTCAAGTTTTAAAATTTAAGGCAAAAGTCTACTGAACAGGAATTAGTAATTTGATATTATATTTCTTATTTTAATATATTTAATGAACTTCATGTATTTTGACAAATTCATAATTCTGTTAAGATATTTGAGCTTCATGATTACAAAAACTAATTTCTGCAAATGACCCTAATTTATTTCCCCAAATTTCAAACTATATGCATATTTATCTAGGTCGAAAGCATTAGGAAGTATAATTATTAGATTCTAGTTTATATCTCAACTTACTACAAATATAAATAAATAACATGGCTGTCATTTTATGATAAATAAGCATATTCAGAATTAACATACATCTAGATGTTTTAATTTTACATTAAGTCATTCACCTCTTCAGTGTCACTAAGATATATTCATTTATTTGGTATTTTGTCAGTTATGTTTGTTCTAAATACTTTCTTCTAATATACATTTGTGTCTCTGGGAGTATTTCAAATTATACATGCTTCAAGTATTGGAGCAAAAGGGTGTGGCATGAAACCTTCCTACAAAAAAAGAGTAAAGTGAATTGGAAACATTACTTGTTGAGGTTTAATTATTTTGAAAGATACTTGCAAAACTACTTTAGGGTAAGTAGGTTAGCGCCAGCATTGTAGATCAAAAAACTGCCTGCAGAACAACTTCTTAGGACAAACTCATCTCATAAGGACAGGCTCAAGATAAGAAATTCAATAGTAGAAACTCATTATTTATGGTTCTATCCTCATTTCCTCAGTTTGGATACAGTTTTAAAATTTACTCCTGGATGGCCTAAGTGCTGGGTGAGAGGGAGGTAAGGGTCCTGGTGTCAGTGACAAGCCTGATTAAAGTTATAGTCAAGCAAAAGGCAAGTTAAGGCCATCTTGGTCACTAGACACCAAGGTATAGGGTTCCAGAAATTTGAATGCAAGCTTCAAACATCTGGAGCTATACTTATGGGGAATATACAGCTGTGTTTACTTCAATGATTACACATTTACATGCATACAATACATTTATTTAAATGTATAATCTCTTATATGTGAGAATAGTCAAACAAATATATTTGCTGTACTTATCTGAATATGCTATTGAAAAAAGTATTCAAATAAGTACATTCGCCACTTTCATTTAACTCTTATGGTATTCATTTATATAATATACTTATTAATATGCAATCATAGCTCTTTATTTTTGCCTAAAACCAATTTTTTTAAAATTAAAGAAGCATAATTGGGATCATAAGTCATACAAATCAAGAAATTTTTGTATAGTTATTCATTGTTAGCAAACTTTCAGAAGGATTAGGAAATTCAGCAGTACAAGAGGATGGATTATTTGCAATTGGAATGTGTTTTTTTTTTTCAAATTTATGAAAATCTTATGGTCATTTTACCTAAGTATCAAAGCACTTGTCCCAATGTATTGCTTTTTTCCCTTCCTATTACTGTATCTGACAAGATAAACGTCTCTAGGCATTCCTTTAGTATAAAACGAAAGAGGGTTTACACTATTTTAAAGCCAAAATAAAAGATCTGTGTAAGAGTATTAAGATAATCTCATTTAACTCTACCTTTATTTCTGGGAGAGAAACTAGAGATCAGGCAAATGATTTAGGAGGGCAGGAATTGAAATTACATTTTGGATGTAATTTCTGGCCTTAATGTCCTGGGAGATTTCAGAGAACCTTCTAGTTATAGTCTATTTATGCTTGTCTCAGTTCTATTGTATGCCACTTACTTTCTTAGGGGTTCTTTTTTAACATATGGTGGGATGACTTAGAGGAATAATGTAACATACTTAAGCTAGAGAAAAATTAAGTTGGAGGTAGGGTGATTTTTGAAGGAATTTTAAATTCAGTTTACTACACTATAAAAAAATGACTGCAGGCAATTACTTTGTTGAAAGATTGAATAAATAAGTGAGCCTGAGTTTCATTTTTCATGAGCTTTGGATAACAACATCTCAGTGGGGGTTGCAAGGATTATGTGAGTATAACATATTAAGCATTCAATTATCAAATGGTTTTCAAATAATAACTAGCAGCAACACTTCACTCCATTTTATAGTTGAGAAAACTGTGTACCTGTTACCTGAACACATCCCTAAATCTTAGTTATTCATGTTGTAGCAATCCCCTTTCTAACTTTTTAACAGGAGGTTAATTTAAAACTGATCCATAAAAAAAGTTTTTTGCTGCTTGAACCTGCAAAATACTTTTTTTTTTTTCAGAGACAATCCATACTTCCATCTAGGCATGTTCCCTTCAGAATGTGGATTAGCGTGAAGTGGGAAGGGTTCAAGTATCAAAATAAAGTATATATGCTTTATATTTATTAAAAAAAAACAAGTCACAGTATCTCATTTTTCATTTCCACAGTCACTTTGTAGGATGGGTAATTTCCCCCTTTTAGAAATGAGAAGACCAAGTTTGAGGGCTTTTGGGCCCTAACCAGTAGGGCCTAGACTCGCGTCAAAAAAAAGGCAAAACCCTGGGCACGACGTTTTTGCGTCCAGGATGGGCGGGGAGGCGGGAGCGAGACCCACCAATAGGAGACCAGGCTGAGGACTAGTCTCGCCCCTGTCCGCTGAGCCCCGCCCCTTTCCGTACGGCTCCTTTGGTAGCCGAGGTTTACAGCGGGTTCGTCCCGCCCCTGCCTCTGAGTGACAGGGCCGTGGACAGCAATATTTGCAGCCGGACACGAAGTTTGTCGGCCATTGCCTTGGCTGAGCTGAGGTGTGTGTGTGTGTGTGTTCGGCAAGGGGGAAAGGTTCAAGTTCCGGGACTGAACAGGGGCGCACCTCCTTAGCGAGTCTCGAAAGCGTCTAGATGATCGTTCTGCTCCCGGGAGCGGCACTTGGGCGGGCGGGCTGGGCGGAGGGAGGCTCTGGAAGATGAAAACCGGAGCCCGGGAAACCCACTACGTACGGTAATTACTTAAGGACCCCTTCCTGGGGTGCAGGGCGCTTGCGGTTGGGGTGGGGGTGGCGGGCGCTGCGTTCAGACGATGGGTGGGCGTGGCCGCCACGGTTGCTTAGGAACTCGCGGTTCCCGCCCTGCCAGCGTGTCTTGTTCCCGCTGCGGGGCGGGGAAGCCTTAGCCCCGCCTTTCTCCCCACGCGGCCTTCCTCTCCGCCAGGGATTGGCTTCCTTGTGCTGTCGGTCAACTCGTGGACGTTATCCAGCTGTCCAGCTCTGTGTGTTTTGTAGGTTGCGTTCAGGTCTCACTTTCCCCTATTACTCCCACCCCTTCCCCGTTCCAATTAATGAAGAAGACTCCTCAGACCAAAACATTTGCAGAGAAGAGCTTCAGGCAGGATGGGCGGCTTTATTGGGGGTTGGGAGTGGGATACTTTAATTGGTGCTTGGTGAATCCCTGTACCCACAAAATGTTGGTGCCTCCGTGGATAGCTAGGAAAAGGGGGGTGAGGAGATCCGGTTTCTTCTACTTGGAATTCTTTTTCTCGCTGCTGTTTCTGCTCAGTGAGATATCTCAGGAAGTTGAGGCAATTTCTTTCTGGAGGAGCCCCAATATGTGGCGCTCCCTTTTATCCCCCTTCTGTGGAGAGGGTGATAATGCGCCAGCAAAGCTCTTTTTTGTTCCATTGGGCCCATATAATTAAGTACAAGATGGTAACCATTTAAAATCTCCTCCTCTCCTTTGCTCTTATCATGTGGCCCCAAATGATTCAGCAGAACTAACATCTCAGTGAGAAAACACAAAAGAGCTAAAAGTCTGCTTTTACTTCTTTCAGCCAGGTGTACAATGTAAATCCCCAGGAAGGAAGCTTGTACTGCTTGTTAACACTAGGAAGAACATTGACATAGAAATGAAGGAACTGTCAGGGTTGTGAAACGTTTTGTCCTTGGGTAATACTCTCAACTATTTTTTCGTCTGTAAAATGGGGATACCAGTATGTGCCCTTACTAAAGAGTGATGAGGAATAATTTATTGTGCAAGTATTATTAAAACAATAATGTACACCGATTAAAATGTTATTGGTTACACTTTTATTCTTTTTGTCTAGATGACCTGAATTTGTAAACATTTAAGCATTATCATTCATTTTCCCTTGTGATTTTTTTTCTTTCATTGTGTTATTTAGAAATAGCTATAGAAACCCACTCACCTATGCTTAATTGATTTTGTGTTCTACTGGATTTTTTTCAAGTAAATACTTAGCCTGACTGGATTGGCAAAAATTACCTCTAATCCAATGATCATAACCTCTTTGGTGTCATATACCACTTTGAGAAGCCAAGAGAACCTATTAACTCTTGAGTTTGAAGTGTATGTAGACCTTGGATTAAGAACACCTGTTTTCATTCAACTTTTTCTTTGGGTATCAGGAAATCACTGTCTACCCTTGACTCATCCCAAAGAGAGACTGAGTGATTTACCCAAAGCCATAAAACTGGGAGCAGAGCTGGATCTTTTTCTTCTTTTCCACAGTGCCGTTTATCGTATCTGTATCTGAATGATTATTATCTTCGTTTAGGGTCTTCAGGCAATCTCTCTCTCTCTCTCTCACTCACTCACTCACTCAGCCTTTAACAAACAGGAATTAACAATGTTCAATAAACTGCTACTCTTACAAAACCAGGTAAATTATATTTTATTTCAAATGGCCTCTGACCATAGTCTGTTCTTTTAATTTTTAAAAAAATTTTCAATTTTTTAATTTTTAATTTTTTAAAAGTTACATAGATTACATAAATGTTACACAAACGATATAGGGAGTCCCATATGCCCCACTTCCCACACCTCCCACACTCTGCTACATGAACATCCTTCATTAGTGTGGCACATTCATTGCAATTGATAAATGCATCCTGGGGCTTTGCCATTTAGCATGGGCCATAGTTCACATGGTAGTCTACGCTCTCTCCCACACAGTTCTGCATGTTATGTGATGATGCAAAATGGCCTATATCTATCATTGCAGTGTCACTCAGGATGATTCCCAAGTCCCGAAAAAGCCCCCATATTACAACTGTTTTTCCCTTTTCCTGCCCCCAGAGCCTCCAGTGGCCACTGGCTCCACATCAGTGTTCTAATTTCTTCCATTGCTAGAATCACAATATGTCTATAGTAGAATACCAGGCATAATCTTATATATAAAGTATGTGAAAAGAGAAATGATTGGCAAATGTTTTGGGAAAATGTTAAATAGTATTTTTGAGATAAACATTACATACTTAAACTGTCCTTTCTATCAAAGTCCATTTGGGACAAAGGAAAGCTGTTTCCTCCATATTCCTGATTGTGTTTAGCACATGCCACTGGAATATCATCTTTTTATTCCCAGAATTCTTTTCCTCAGTTTTAATGAATGCTCTTTTTTAACATCTTAATTTTCTATAGCTAAAAATTGTGCTTGGTTCCACTGTGACCCCGACCTTGATTTCTGTTTTCAAATAGAAGGCTGTAATTAGACTTCAATATTTTCATTGCCTAAGTTCCTTTATCTAAGCTAAACCAATAAAAGTGGGCATCAATAGCATATATAAAATGTGATTTTATAAAGAAAATAAAAGAATTCAGGAGGAAAATATTGTTTTTCTAATAAATGTAAGAGTATATAGAAGTAATACAACTAATATAGACTATTGTTAACAGTAATATTGTAATATTTTTGCAGTAATGCAAAGAAGGTACTATATCAATGTTTAAGGTCAATAACGGGTCATATAAGGGAGTATGGGACTCTTTCTTTTGTAGTAATGTAAACGTTCTAAAATGGACTGAAGTGATGACAGCACAACTCTGATGAAATTGAGAGCCACTGAGTGTATTCTTTGGATTGTACAAGGCACGGTACTCTGTAACACAGTGAACCCCATGTTGGATGATGGATTGTGGTTAATAGTACAAATAATGAAAACGTTCTCTCAGGAACTATAACAAATATACAATACTAATACATGGTATTAATAATAGGATGGTTTGTGGGAAAAATACAACAAATATAAGCTGTGGATTATAGTTAGCAGTGATATTATGACAGTATTTTTTCATCGTTTGTAACAAATATGTCAGAACAATGTAAGGTGTTGCTTTTGGGGCTTTGTATGGGAATCCTGTATGGTATGCATGATTGTTTTGTAAACTCCACAACTTCGCTTGAAAAAAAAGAGCATATAGGCGTACCTATTTCTCTAGCATTTATAATTTTACTGAAACTGTATATTACTTGGCTATTCTTTCTTAACTCTCTTCATTTCTGGTAGTGGACCTAGAATAGAGCTAAATGGATTAGAGAGGGTAGGTAAATTGCCATAGTTAAAAAAAAAGCACAGCGTGCTCAGTTAACTGAAGTGTTTAGGGCAAGAAGATAAACTGCTATGTTTGTTTACTCTAGAAATGTGAAATCTTTTGGCTTCTACCTAACAGAAATGATAATGTGGCTAGTTTAACATTTTGCACGTGTGTATGTGCAAAATGTATGTAAGTTACAATTTTATATATATTACAATTTTACCCTCAGTATTAGGCATATAACATCTTACTGTTGGGAATTTTAAGGGCTCAGCAGATAAGAGCCCTTTCCTTCGCCTCCTGAATTTGTAAACAGATGTGTGGAGTTTGAAATATCATCTTTGTTACTAATTGAGCTGCTTGGGGATGGGGCACCAAAAATGAGTACTAGTTTTTCCTGCCCCATTCTATCCTCACACCTATTCCCAGAGCCTGGACTTAATTCAGTGCAGCTGAGATAAAGTTTCAATTTACAGAACAGATACACTTACCCAGAATTACTGGAGTAATGTGTACCAGTGGATATCAGCCATTTATGAAATAACTTTCCATTGGGAAATTGTAAATTAGGGGTGGGGTCTGAGGCTAGGACTGTTAATATAGTGCTCTGATTTTCAAATCTGGGTGATACCTTTAGAACATTTGAAATATGTAGACATGATTTAAATTTTAACAGTGTTGGAAGAGGTGTTACTGGCCTTTTGGGACCCCGAAGTTGATGGATGGTAAATATTGTGTAATGTAGGAGTCTGCCAGCTCAGTGAAGAATTTCCTTCCCCACTCCAATGCCAAAGTATCCCTATTGAGATCCATTGCTCCAGTGGAAGTTCCTCCACGTGGAAACATAAGGCTAGACCAGAAAGGAAATTTCCCCCTAATTTTACTAATCTTTATCCATGTTTTTGTTATCTGTGGATTGGGTTCTAAGTGTGAAGGTCTTAAAGTGCTGCTGTGCAGAATATAGTCATTTTGGTATTCTCCCAGAATGACTAAAATGATATTAATGTAAAATAGTGATCATTTTATCATATTTGATATCCTTGAGATGTTTCTTACTGAACATGTAAAGATCATATAGTCCTGGAGCTAAATCTTTTTCATACCTTATTATGTACATTTGATCCTTATATGATAGAAATGTTCAGTATCTTTGCAACAATAGAATGAAATAGGTATATATTTTCATGAAAAAGACACTCTTTGCTTACCTGTTGATTTTTGAAATATTAACAACAATAAAAAGATAAACACTTTGTACTCAGAGCTTTAGGATAGACTTGTTGAGTCAGAAGTTGAAGACAGTGTCATAAATAAGAGACTTGTAAATTGCATGGTTTTCAAGCCACCAAACATAGAGAATGATAGCAGGAATAAAGTAGCTTAGTTCTTCTGTAATAGTGTTATGTAGTGTAATAGTTGCAAAAATAGCAAACCAATTAGATTGAACAACTTCAAATTTTGGCAAAGATAAAAGGAAGATGGTTTAATCCAAAGAACATTAATTTTACTTGGTTTGAGTAATAAAATATTATCCAAATATTGTAGGATATAGATTGTGGCAAAGTCTTAATTATAGATTACAGAATGGGGGAGAGAGGAAGGTACATTAGACTGAAAGTTTTAGACTTGGCTACAGCAGTAGATAAATCATTTGTTGGCTTATATAATATTTCTATACATGAAGTTCCTTATCTGTAAAAGAAAGAGTTGAAGATTTCTCTTTCTCTACCATTTTTCTGAACAATATGCTTGAGCATTATATTTCCATTTTTCATAGTCACTCAGTACAGCCCTGAATATTTCTGGACAAGGACATATCAGATCTTTTCAGGAAGAATTATACCTCCAGGGAAGTTGTAATTTTTAAAAGAACCCC
>PVKH010024331.1:0-13672 GCA_004027955.1 Chaetophractus vellerosus
CCTGTGAAAACGGAATGGAGCCACCCTCGAACGGAACGAGCCGCCACCGCAGAGGGCCGACTCAGCGCGTCGCCGCAAAGATGGGGGGGAGACAAGAAGCAGACATTGAAAAACACAGAAGAATGGACACACAGCAAGAGCAAGCAGAAGGGGGGGGGGATATGTAATAAATAAAAAATAAATCTTAAAAAAAAAGTTCTATCTTGTTTAAGCTGCTATTATTTTGAGCTTTTCAGTTATATGTAGCTGAACCTAAAACTTATTAGTACTGGTAGTTGTTTTGTTGTTGTTGTTGTTACATATCCCCCCCTTTCTGCTTGCTCTTGCTGTGTTCATTTTGTGTGTGTGTGTTCTTCTGTGTCGGCTCTGTCTCCCCCCACTGCGGCAACACGCTGAGTCAGCTATATGCGCAGGCGGCTCTGCTCCGTTCACGGGTGGCTTTTTGCTTCTGTTCCCAGGAGGCTCTGCTCTTTTTGTGGGCGGCTTGCCCTGCCCGTGGCGGCTTTTTGCCCTGCCCATGGCGGCTTTGCCCTGCCCGTGGCGGCTTTTTGCCCTGCCCATGGCGGCTTTGCCCTGCCCGTGGCGGCTTTTTGCCCTGCCCATGGCGGCTTTGCCCTGCCCGTAGCGGCTTTTTGCCCTGCCCACAGTGGCTCTGCCCCGTCCACGGCGGCTTGCCGTTCTCAAGGCTGTCTGGCTGCCCGGAGAGGTCCCCGGGAACCAAACCCAGGGCCTCCCATGTGGTGGACCGGCACCCTATCCACTGGGCTACGGCCGACCCCCAGTACTGGTAGTTTTTTATTCCTTTTATTCTAGTTACTGAAATAATTTGTTTGAAATAAGAATTATCTTTCCTTAAAAGTTTCTTAACAATCTCCTGTAAATATTCTGAGTACTTCAATATGTAGTTTGTCTCACTAAACAACCATTTTTAAATTACCCCTCAGAAAAGGAGGCCCAAAGGCACCAAAGTTGCTACTCCTCAAACATCCGTGGAGAAACAGAGCTGGATGGCACAAGGAGTTGCCTGTGGCAGTAAAAGAGTTATGCTGCTCAGTTCTCCCTTCAAGAGAAACTGCTGGGGACACATTGTTGATTGACAGTCTTCAGATACCATATTTTTGGCTCCTACATGGTGTTCATTTCAAGGACACACACCCAACCGCTACCAGCCAAACACTGAACATGATGAGAGTGCCAGTACAAGGTCATTTCTGCCCAGCTTAAATGTCAAACTACTCAGGGACTCTCCAGCACAATTGAGACTCTCTCAGAACTTTACTATAGTCACAATCTCTTTCTGACTTATCTTCTTTCCTTTCCTCTCCACTATCACAGGGGACAGATCAACATCATATGCTGAAGGCATTCCCTTCCTTTGCTTTTGTCCCTCCTTAAATCATTCCCAATATTTCCTTCAATAAATGTCTTATCTGTCTAATTCTGACTTGGCATTTATTTTCCAGACAACCTGTTCTAACACAGGGTCAAGACATTAAAATGTACTACCAACTGATGTAGCTCAGTGGTTGAGTGCCTGCTTCCCATGCACGAGGCCCTGGTTCAATCCCCGGTACCTGCTAAAAAACAAACAAACAAACAAACAAAACACTGTATAAAAAACAGTAAAGAAACAATACAATTAAAAGATCACCTAAATAGCAAGTAAAAAAAAAAGAGACAAAGTATATCAAAGTATGTAGTAAAATAGAGTTATAAACAGACCTGGGAAATTCATAGTCTCAGTACTAGAACTATGCATCACCTTCGCTGCAGTTGGCCTCCAGTGCACTGGCCACTTGTGCTCATCCTACCTGATCAGCATGAGGCCACTGAAGAAATGGTTAAGTGTGGTGTTCTGCACAGTGTCATTAAAGAAATCCTGTACTGGGCAAAAGAGGCCCTGCTCCAGTATCCCTGCCAGTCATTGGTTGGGAGCATGACCTTGGCATGAATCTCATGGTGTGTCTGAGGATAAAACAGCTGCAGACTGTTGTCTGTTATACCCAACACCTACGCCACCCCCCACCTCCCAGCAGGTTCTCTTGAAGGAAAATCTGGGAGGCACACTCCCCTGACTGCCACAGAGAGGTAAATTCCATTTTATCTGATATTATTCCTGGAACGTCTAATATTATACACGATATATCTGATATTACACCTGACATTATAACTGCTATAAATATTGCTATTAATTATCTGGTTGTTAGGTTATTGGTTATCTAGATTAGCTTATTAGTGAACTGTTATTTGGTCATTATGCATGACGTTTTCCTTATTAGTTCTTTTTGTATTAAATTCTACTTTATCTATATATTGCTGTATCTAATTAAATAACAATTTCCTGAAATTTTATACTTTCAGCAGTTATTCTCTTACACACTAGGACATGCTATACTATTTTTTTCAAATTCAAATTTGTAAAAATAAATAAAAATCAAACAACCATTCAAATGTCAGAGTTCTTCCAATCAGGCATATATTCTACCTTAATTTCATAAAATGAATAGTGCTCAGCAAATAATTTGCAAGTATAAAAAAATATTGATAAGGGGGAAAAAGGAGAAATCATTGTAATTTTTAAAAAACCATTATCTCCCATTGTTTTTCAGTAAAAGCACACACAAAATATAGTCCATAGGTATGGAAAGTATAGGTGCTAATAAAGGCTGCTGTTTACCTCCACCAAAACCAATCCTGAAGTGAATTAAAACACAGATATAAAAAGATGTATCAAATCTTAAAAGCTTAATACTCTCTCCTAGGAAAACTGAAGTCTATTTGTGAACTGGTTTATGTGTGTTGAGTGTGTGTGTAAGG
This sequence comes from Chaetophractus vellerosus, assembly GCA_004027955.1. Lineage (NCBI taxonomy): Eukaryota > Metazoa > Chordata > Mammalia > Cingulata > Chlamyphoridae > Chaetophractus > Chaetophractus vellerosus. The sequence goes on from PVKH010024331.1 coordinate 2,818, forward strand.
TGGGGGTTAACAGGATATTATAGGGTGACAGCTTGGAGTGGAGGGCAACCAGAAGTAGGAGTGAGTAGATCTGTCAGAGATGTGAGTCCTGCTCTTGCCTCTTTCTACATTGCCTTGGAAGAGTTTGCCTTTCTCATTTCCACATAAATTGGGCTAAACTTATATGCATTGAAGAGAAGTTAATAGGATAGCACAAACGTCCTGCTAGGTAAATAGCTGATGGAAGGAAGTGGCCACCCTTCGGCTCTCTGCCAAAATTCTGAATCTTGTCTCTCATTTACAATGAATATATTAAGTTTAGATTTAAAAATTATGTATCTGACAATGCCAAAATGAAGAGTCCTTTTAAGCTTATTTCAATTGGGTATAGAAATGTAGAAAAAGAATAATACATCATGACCAAGTAGGGTTTATCCCAGAAATACAAAGTTGGTTTGATATTAGAAAATAATCAATGAAGTTTACCACATCAACAGATAAAAGAAGAAAAACCATATGAGCTACTTAATAGACACATGAAAACATTTGACAAAATTCAACATTTTTGTTTTTTAAAAAATTCTGCAAATTAGGAATTTAAGAAAACTTCTTCAACCAATAAAAGGAAATTGATTTTAAAACAAAACAAAACCTGTAGCTAACATCATGCTTAATGGGGTTAAGAATGAATATTTTCCCACTAAGATAGTTAAAAGGCAAAACTGTCTCCTCCCATCACTTCTATTCATACTGGAAGTCCTAGTCAATTCAATAAAATAAGAAAAAGAAATAAATGTCTTCTAGATTGGGGAAAAATTGAAATAAACAATCTCTATCACAAATGACATGATTTTCTACCTTAAAAATTACAAAGAATCTAAAAAAACAGCTGCTAGAATTAATAGGTGACTTTAACAAGATCTTAGGAGACAAAGTCAATATACAAAAATCAATTTTTTTCAATATATTAGCAATGAAAACTAAAATATGAAATTAAATAAATAAAATAGCACCTTTTACAAAAACACCAAAACATGAAATGTGTTTGGAATAAACATTACAAAATATGTACAAGATATGTGTGCTAGGAACTACAAAACAATGTTCATGAATTGGAAGATTCAATATTGTTAAGAAGTTCATTCTCCCCCAAAATGTTCTATAGATTAAATATAATCTCAATCAAAATACCAATGAACTTTGTTTTGTAAAAATTGTTAACTAATTATAAAGCTTATATGGATAGTAAACAACCAGCCAAAATCGGAATACCTGATTATAAGACTTATTATATGACTGCAGTAATCAAGGCACTGAGGTATGATGAAAGGGCAAACATGTAGATGACTGGAAGAGACCAAACAGACCAGAAATAGACCCCCATATATTTGGTCAATTGATTTTCAATAAAGGCTCCAAGGCAATACAACAGAAAAATCAATATTTTCAATGAATATTGCTGCATCAATTGGATAGCCACATAAAAATAAATGAAACTCCATCCACACCTCATACTATAAACAAAAATTAACTTGAATTGAAGCATCATAAACCTGAATGTAAAGCTTAAAAGAATAAAATTTCCAAAAAAAGTACAGGAGAAAACCTTGGTGACCTTGGGTTAGGCCAAGAATTTTTGAATAGGACACTAAAACCATAAATCATAAAAGAAAAAAAAGTGATGAACCAGATTTCATCAAAATTAAAAATGTCTACTCTTTGAAAGACACTGAAAAGACAATGAAAATATAAGCCAGAGACCAAGATAAAATAGTTGGAAAACACATCTCTGATAAAGGATAAAGGACTTGTATCCAGAATGTATAATGAACTTTCACAAACACACAGGACAACAAAACAAAACAAAACAAAACAAAACACTAAAAATATGGGCAAAAGATTTGAACATCAAAGAAGATAAATGGATAGAAAACAAGCACATGAATAAATATTCAAGGTCATTAGACATGAGGAAATTGCAAATTAAAACCACAAAGAGAGATCACACTACAAAATAATGGCTAAAAAAAAAAAAAATCTGGCAACACCATGTACTAGAGAGGATGCCAAGCAACTAGAACTCTCATACATTGCTGGGGGGAATCCAAAATGGCACAGCCACTTTGAAAAACCAATGTATAAGTTCTTTTAAAGTTAAACATATACTTACCACATAACCCAGCATCATGACTCTTAAGAATTTACTCAAGAGAAATAAAAATAAATTTGTCCACAAAACCCTGTATACTTATGTACACAGCAGCTATATTCATAAATGCCCAAAACCAGAAACCATTTAAATGCCCATGAACCGGTGAATGATAAATAAACTGTGGTACATCCATACAATGGAATGGTAGTAGGCAATAAAATGGAAGAAATACTGACTTGTGCAAATGTATAGAGGAATTTTAAATGTTTTAACTAGGAGGAAATATACTCTCAAATGGCAACATACATGATTACATTTAACATTTTAGAGAAGACAACACCATAGGGACAAAAATCAGATTAGAGGCTTGCCATTGACAAGAGGTGTGTGAAGGGAATTGACCACAAAGGGACATGAGGGAAGATTTTGAGGTGATGACAGTATTCAATATCTTTATCATGGTAGTCATTATGCAGCTATATATGTTTGTCAGAATTCAAGAAACTATATACTAAAATGGGAGGATTTAACTGAATGTAAATTGAACTTCAGCAGTCTTCACTTGAAAAACTTCAATCAATTAAGGCCTAATATGATGTAATTTTTACATTTGTTTTAGCAGACAATTGGTGGCACTAGCAATCTGGGATCATTTCAATCATTAAAATTGGATTACAGTGACTTGAAGCTGGAGTCAGTCTCTGCGACAGCTGGTCTATAACCAAATCATCCTTACTCCTCGAGTGTAGCCCTCAGGATCCTAACACAATATGCACAAGCTCCCCCAATTTTGGTGGCCCTGGACTCCAATATTTGTCCATATAGCTTTGCAAGTCTTTCATGAAACTTAAGCCTATTTTAGAATTGGCAATTACCCTTAGAAAAAACTGTCCCCAAATACTTGGCTCATTTCACTGGGTTTATTGGCTTCATTAATCTTATCCCTATAATTTTTCACTGTATTGTTAGTTCTCAGGTATCTTCAAGCATATTTAATAATAATAGAGTAGTAGTGGTCATAAAATTATCCCTGATTTTCTAGTCATTCTCATCATGAGGGTTGGTTTATTTATTCTGTCATGGTGCAGGCTATTTCTGCCATTTTCAACATTCACCTTCAAGGGTGCTTTAGTTATCACTATTTCTAGTCTATAGAAAGGAGTCCATGTCCAGAGCAAGAGATTTTTTTTAATCCAGTGATATCCACTCACTTACCTTTTACTGGAGAAACCTTAGTCATAGCCAAGTATCTGTAAAAGAGTCTGAGAAATGTAGTTGCAGATATATAACCAGGAAGAGAGGGAGAGGAAGGACCTTTGCCACATGAGGCTACCAAATAGTTTTCTAAAGAAATATTCTGGTTCTTGTAGCTCATCAACATCAGGGATATCCTCTCCATCTGAATCCTTAGGATGATAAATATTTTTCGTCTACTTCATGATAAATTAAAAAAAAATTATCCTATGATAAAGAGATTTGAATATGGGCTCATCCACTGTACAATCTCATAGCTTCTGGACTATTTCCCATCCTGGAGATAAGAGTGTGTTCAACTCCTAGACTAATTCCCAGGGCCTGGCAGGATTTTGCCTACCACAGCCCAGCAGGCCTGAGGAGGAATCTCTGCTTGGTCCTGACCCTGCATCTGCTATAATCCCTGAATGTGCAACACCACCTCTCAATGCAACCTGCCAACTCTCTGCTTAGATTTCAGGGGGTTTCATTGGACCATCTCTTTCTGTTCACAGTCAGAGATCACATACAGTGTGAAGGGAAGGAGGAGACAATAATGTAGCTGCTTCAGAATGTGGTACCCTCAGTTGTGAGAACAGCAGCCTGATTTTCTCTTTAGTACAGATCATTTTTCTTAACCAAGGGTAAAGTAGTAGGAAGAAATAAGGATCTTTCAACCACTTTGGAAAGGGTTGATGTCCACTGTTTCTAATTGTGTGGAACCTGGAAACCATTTTATTTTTTGTTGTTTTAATTGTTCATCGGAAACCCCTAGATATTGGTATTCGTTAACGTCAAGCCCGAGTTTTGGTGACTGTATAAGTATGCATCCTTTCTGGGTGTTTTTTAAAATATTCTAGTGGGAAAAGTAGGATAAGCTGGCTCAATTATTGCTTTCCAATATTAAATCAGAATATTGTTATGTTTGGCCATATTTTGCAGGTTATTTTTTTTCAGCTCTTAATCTTAAATTAACATTAGAAACTTTTCCAAACCCTCCGGTCTCCTTCATCAGATTTAAAAGCACTAAATTTAAGTCTCCCTGATGTCTATACTACTTGGGCAAACAAGATAAATAAAATCAAGGGCATAAATTAGAAACTGAAAAGTCGTACAAATAATAAAAGAAAATTAGAAATACTTTCCACTGGTATCCTCACAAATCCAGACGACTACATCTCATACACTGGAGGCCACGTTTTATGTCAGTGACTAGATGCAAGTTTCTATGTTAAAAATGAGTAGAAACAGTGTCATATATCTATGTAATTTGTATTTTTCTTTTGTGGGAGTGTTTTAGTTTTAAACTCATTGAGTTATTTGTTAGTTTTTTGTGTGAGAGAGAAAAGTGAGGGGGGAAGCATAAGAAGAAGTTAGCCACATAACGCATCACAAAAAGAGGGTAGGAAACTTCCATGGTTATTACTTGTGGGGCTATAATTATATCCTTCAAAAGTATGATGATAATTCATATATTACATATAGTTACTCCTGCTCTTTTGTGGCATAAAACATAATGATCCTTTCAACATCTACATAAATAAAACTCCCACCCCATGTCTTTACAAATCACTCTGACATAGCTCCCAAACTAGTCACTCCATTAAACTGATGAGTAAATAAATAAAAAAGACCAGTAAGCATTCCTAATTTATATGCTACTTAAAGGTGTTAAAAAAACTAGACTTGCTTTTAACATTTCCAGGTACTCCACTCATCTAATTAAACAAAATTCTCATATCTGATGAGTAGAACACGCTATTTTATTTATGTATCAGTGACTACTTCCTTTACAAATGGCTAAACCACCCTCAAGTAGAGCAAAAACAGAAAATGCATGATTATTCCATATTTTCCTTAAACCTATGGGTGCATTTTGCTTCTACACACATTGACAGAATTCAGGCCTTATGTCTTGGAATACGAAATTCACCTGCAGCCAAAGAGGGAGCGTTAGTTCTCATTTTCGATTTTAAATAAAGCCTGTGTTTTTGTGATTTGTCCAAGTTTTATTGTTTATTTGGATTTTGTTTGCTTGCTCCTCTGCAAATTGGAGGTGTTTTTTTTTTTTTAATACTAATTGGATGTTTGGATGTTATTAAAAGGCTACATCAACAATGAAAATAGTTAAGCTTTTGTTTTTCCCTTTTCAGAACAATATCCCACTTCATTTTCCTAAATTCACTCGGCGTTTGTGTTTTATCACACGTGTTCCTTGAGAATGTTGGCAGATTGGGAATTTTATGAGGGGAACTGCAGTTCAGGTTTCTTTTTTCAAATCTTGTGGAGAAGTTTCTTTCAAGGCTCAGGTCACAAGCTCTCTTTGCAGCATGTCAGGAGCCAATTAGAGCATTTGTTCAGGCTGGAATGCCCTCTTCTTTCGGAGGCTGCTCTTTCTGAATTTGCTGGGCTTTTAATGTGATGTTGAAATCTGTTCCTGCTTGACTCCGACAGCTGGTTTTGATCATGCTCCTCTAAAGAGGAAGTTTCAATTAGCACAGCTCCAAATGTGCTCTGGAGGTATATTTTTATGACTATGCAACTAATAGCCCTCTTTGTTCCTAGTGGTCTGTGACTCTGTAACAAACACAGTCATTCGTGTGAGTCACGAAGTGACTTTATAGCAAGGTTAGGCTTTGCCAAAACCAGAAGAATGAGACAGCCAAATTGAATTAGCGGTTGAAACACATTAATTTATGCTAGATAAATGTTATTGTGGTCCCATGGGCAAGTACTTAGGTCATAGGCTTTATGAACTATTTGCAGCAAGAGGGCTTCATGGCAGTAAATCAGCCCTTGAGCAGGACTTTGCAAAAGGACTTGCAGCCATTTACTCACTCCTGTCCCCTTAAATCACCCCTGTCTTTTTCTCCTCCGATCAGATCCTTCCGTGGAGAAGGCACACCATTTTGCACACGTTTTGTTAACATATAAGCAGTTGGATGAATGATTTGTGTAGGCTTTGCGTGACTCTGGTTGAGACATGGCCGTCTATTAGTTCGGTGGCCCTCACCGCAGGAAGCTGTGTGTTTATCATTCCGTCCTCCACATTGCAGTGCATACAGAGCTCTGGCTTCGCCCCAGCTTTCAGATTCCAGGCAGCTGTGCTGTAAGCGGAAACCTTGAGGTCTCAAACACAGCACATACCACCAAGTCCTGACAAGGCTGTTTCTCTTCTAGAGAGGAATTAGATCCACTTAAGGCTGGATTATTTCTAGAGTAAGAAAAGTAAAAATAAGTGTTTTCTGGCTGCAAATTGTGGCAAGTGAGAGACGATGCCAAAAAAGAATTACACATAAATGATAGTGTTTAAACTTGTTTTTATGTGTTTAGATATGTCTCTGCCAAAAAACTGACAGGGCCTCTCTGTTGGCATTTTTTTCAGAGACAGGCCACTCACACACTGAACATTTTCTTAATAAAGAAATAATTGTAAATCATCAGTGTCTGGGCAGGTGATAACCAGTTTACCTTAAACATGACCCCTTGCAAAACCCAAGAAAAATAACTGGCTGGTCAAAAAGTGACGAATCCTCCTCTCCCCTCACTCCACAACCACCAAGAAGGCCTGGGCATCAATCAAGGCCCTGGGTAATTTAGTGCAGTGGGTAAGAGCATGGGCTTCAGAGTTGGTGCTAGTTTCAAAAACTGATTCTACCACTTATTAGCTTTGCAATCTTGAGCAAATTGCTACTCTCTGTATTTTCACATAAAATAGAGATAATAGTAATACCTACTTTTGCACGGTTGTTGTTAGGATTTGAGAAGTTCATGAATATAAGCCATTAACAAAGTGAATGGGGAACAAGATAAGCTGTCGAGAAATGACAGATGCTCTTTTTTATTGGTGTTGCTGTTATTACAGCTTTTGAAGCAAGAGAAGAGAGTCTCTGAATTTTATTTCAATTCCCCAGTGACTGCTGGACTGAGCTGCTGGTAAAGTAGAGGTGTGCCTTTTGCTGGCACAATGTATTTTTCTTACCTGAAGAATACTCAGGAGCTACCTACCATATTCTGTTCCATACGCCAACCTTGGCCTACCTAACCCTTTGGTCCTACTCTACTCCCGTGTTTGTTGTTTATATTTGAAGACAGCAACTATGGCATTCATCTTGAATGTTTAGCATCAAGCAGGGAGGCTGATACATGATAGGTGCTTGTTACATTTCTGGTGAATTGGATTTCATATTGATGAATGCCTGTGTATGTGTACTTATAACTATATGCATAGACTTCTCCAGCCAAAATTATCCCCAAACGTCAGTTCAAATTCCCAAGATTAGAGAAAAGATATCTTTCATAGATTAAAAAAAATGTCCCTGCCCCTTTCATGCTGGAAAAGGAAAAGAAAAAATAAATGCAATCTACTCCCACTGGCATCTAAGCTTTCTGAATTAATTCAATTCTATGTATGTTACTTTAGCTGAGTTTCCAACTAAAGTTCATTTAACTATTTGAATTTAATCTATCAGTTGCTATGCAGTCATTACCCAGTTAACTTGGCTTGATTTAAAAAAACACACACACACACACATCACATTTAGTCAAAACTTTCTAACCTATCTGTGTATGTAGATACATTAAGAAATTTTTATTTTTTATGCTTTCCATTTTAAAATAGAGATCCTTAAAACCAGGTCCTATGTCTTCTCAAACTCCAAAATCTGTCCGCAGCAATTTTTAATATGTACCTCATAAATATTATACACAAGTGACTTAGAAGACTTAAATTCCCATGGCCAATTTAACTTTGTAAGTCATCAACTGGAATTTCTTATCTTATGGGCTTTTTACTAAGTTACTAAGAAGAGTTAAGTATAATCTAATGTGGACATAATGGTTGGACCTCAATTCCTGGGCTTTTTAAAAATGTTTTATCCTTGATATTAAAATTCCATGAGAGCAGAAACACTGTCTTCTTATCCCTCAGTTATACTAGTGCCTGAAACAGTCCCCTGACCCACAGGCCCTGAAGTATTTGTCAAAATATTTAGTTAACTCATGAAAATTGATTGAACTATAAATTAACACATTTCTTCCCCATGCTTTCTTACATTTCATTATACTTGCTACTTCCTCATTCAGGTAAAATTTTTTCCTTCTGTTTTTAAGTATGTATTTTTTTTTTATGTTTGAAACCACCTTTCTCAAAGATCAGTTTCTTTGAGAAAAATTTGGAACTGATAGTATCAAGTTTTATAGTGAAAAAAAACATGATAATTGTGTATGAAAATGTATAATCCTCCCAATAACACTGACTTTTTTACTACAGCCCGTCAATGTGGTTACTTCTCCACACTTTCTGAGAAGCTCAATGTGCTAGACGAGTCCTTGGCATATTAACAGGCTGAAGTCCAGTGCGTGACATCATGAAGGGCAGCTGTCTGGGGCCAGAAGTCATGGAGGTTCATAAGCTTCCCACAGAGATGGCCAATCAATAAAAGTTCTATGCTTAGGATTTTGTACACTTTGTTAATTAGGCCAAAGCAGTAGGCCTTTGTGGCAATTATTCAGACAGTGATGTAAAAAGATAGTCTGACAAACAAACCCCCATAATCCACTTACATCTCACAGAAGCCAAAGGGTTGGAAAAGCCTATTAACAAGCTCTCTGCCTGTCTGCTTGGAGATGTTGTTAAATCGAGAGTCTGCTCAGCACCTGAGGCGGTCTGTTAATAAAGATCGTTTGTAGCAGATTTCTGTTCTATTAAGAATGGACATAAAACAGCATAATTTAAAACATGTCAATAACTCAAGGCAAAAATGCCAAACATAGTCTGTTCTGTCTTTATAAAATGGAGCCAAGTATACACAAGGAAATCGCCAGAAAGGCTTCTACTGACTGGAATTGTTCGTGATGAATAATGTGATTCCCAAGTTAAAACAATCTCATGGCAGGGGGAGGGGGATATCTGTGTGTCTTTTCTGTGCCAAACTCAAGGGATATTTTCTATTTAAGGGCCAATGAGATTTCTAACCTCCAGTTCTAGAAGATGTCATGAAACCTGTGCCCTTTGTCAGCCTCATGAATTCATAATAGCTTGTGAGAGGTTTTTTTTCCCCACTCTTTCTTTCTTCCCCTCGAGTGACATTTATGGGCACTTTGGGGAACAGACACTGAACAAGACTCTGAGCTGGAGTTGGGATGTCTTAAGAAGATTCACTAAAGAATCTAAAACCACCGGGCATAGTGCCACCCCTTGTTTTATACATTTGATTAAATATACTAGGCTGTTGTCAATGACTAGGTTGTATTTTTAACACAAGAATAGGGACCAAAAAGTCAATATTCCTACAGCGTTTATCTGGCACTTACTATATTACAATTGCAAAAAGTGATTGATAGCCTTCTAAATGAGTGCTTTGGGAGATATGAGGACAGCGGGGGATGACAGTGCAGCACTGCAGAAGTGTACTAAACCCTGCCATGTTTAACAGGCCCCTGGATTAAAATTTAACATACTGTGTCTCCCACGTCAGGTTTGGGTGGATGGTTGAGCCTGATTGATATTATCTGCTCTATTAGAAGGCTCCTCATGAACCAAGTGGTGGTTTTAATTAAATCTGGTATGTTGAAAGAAGTGGTTTGGCAGTTTCAATTGATTTATTGTGTTTGTGACATCTGGGCCTGATTTATTGTATTGACTTGAAGAATTGTTTTTGGACACTCACCCTCTGTATTTTCATTCTGGTTTGGGCAACATGCAGCCTATAAATATGTAAGATATTTCATTCTACTGTTATTTCCGTTTTCTGTTATTATTTTTCTTCTTTTGGTAGGATAGCAAACTACTGATTTCATCTTGTCAAAGATGTGATCGTTTGTAAGCATGAGGTTCTGTGGGTTTTGTGTGCGTGAAACAGGACTCCTTGAAAAGTAGTCTTCTGTTGAAGTTCGATATTGTTATCCCACATAAGCTGCATTGTCAAACTATATGCTCCGTATTATGGTTTTCTAAATTTTTAAGTTAGGGTCTTAGATATAAATATAAACACCGCGTTAGGGAAAGGTTGTTTCCAATTATCTGAAATCACTGAGCAAATTCAGCAGGACATTACAGGCAAACATCCCCCAATCCAAATTATACTGCAGGCAAGTCAATTATGGAAAGTTTCCACTTCAAACTCCACAAAGCATGTATAAGAAGGGAGGAGAGAGAAGAGTCAAGCTGTGATTTCTGTCAAAGGGGGAGGACAGAGAAGGAAGCAGATCCCAATCAACCTAAATGTCTTGCTAGTCTATGAATGAGAGGTTGCACATCCCAGTTATAGACAGTGTAATGACGGGCCAGGCACCCGGCTATGTAGTTCCCTATATCCTACAGCTGGGTCCACTTAGCCCCTACCTGAACCCCCAGCCAGGGGTCTGGAACAAATCAGGGAGAATTTAAGGAAGCATAGGTAAATATCTCAGACAAATTAACTTCAGATCAGCCTGTGGCTTAGCTCCCTTTAGCCTTCTGCCTCAGTACTAGAAGCTGGATTTTGCCAT
>PVKH010024332.1:0-13651 GCA_004027955.1 Chaetophractus vellerosus
AAATAATATGCCTCAATTCAGAAAGCTTTTCACATGGTAGAGGTCAAATTCAAACCCAAAGTCCTTCTCTACTTTACCACCCTGGTCTCCAAACAACGTGCTAAGAGGCAGGAGGAGGAACATCTAAGATAAGACTGGTGGGAAGACAGAGCAGAGAAGGCTTCTCAGAGCTGTCAAAGAACAAAACAGGAGGTGGAGCACGAGTCCAGTGGTAGGGGAAGCATGCTGGGCAGGAAGCAGCAACTGCTGCTGGAGCACCAGGTGCATGGAGCATCATGGCAGATGGGCCTGGAGGGGAAGCAGGAGGCACAGCACAAGGGAGAGCCAAGACAGGGTTTGCGGCAGGCCAGTAGCGGCATCAGATCTAGTTTTAGGGCTTTCTACAGTCAACCTACAAAGTGAGAGAGGTTGGACGTAAGGAAGCTGGTTTAGGAGATTCTCTTGCCAGTCCTGATAGGAAATGATGAGGGTGGAAACCCAGGCAATGTTCAAGAGAATGAAAAGGAAGGAGTGGATTTGAGAAAGATGCTAAAGGTAGAGAAGTAAAGGACTGGAGGGAGGAGGGTCATATCTAGGATGATTCCATTTCTGCTTGGGCAGAATACTTAGAAATGGTGCTATTTGTTAGGTTAAAATAGGGGATGCAGAAGGTACAGAGTTTGAGGTAAAAGATGAATTCAGTTTCACACATGCTGTGACTGTTGTCTGTGGAACATTGAGATGAACCTGAGGGTAAGAATACAAGAGAAGCCTGGACTGGAATCATCAGGTTAGAGCTGAGAAAGAACTGAGGGATACTTTAGAAAAATGGATGATGGGACTTCCAGGAATATCAATGTTTAAGGCATGGGAAGAAGGTAGGCCTTGGAAGGAAATGGAGAAACTGCTGGAAAAGTAGAGAGAAAACCCAGTGTGTGTAATCACAACCACCCAGCCTGTCTCCTCCCACAGGATGGATCCCTATTTCTCCAGGGACCCCACCCCTCCCAGAAAGGATCCCAAGCTCTCACCTGGAGGCTCGACCCTCGTAGGAGAAACCCTGTCTCTTGAAATAATCAACTGCATCATCACAGCAAGTCTTGAGGGTGTTTACACGCACAAATCGAGGCACCTGGGAGGCTAGGAAGCGCTCAGCAGTGAGTGAGCAGAAACACCACCCTCTCCACCCCCAACCCCAGGGGCTCCATCCAGCTCACCTGGGCCAGACCTGGGTCCCACTTCCAACAAGTCCTCATTCCGGCTCACACCCCGGTGAACCTTGAGCCGGGCCAACTCAGCTTTCAGCCTTGCCTGGTGCCGGGTCAGCAGAGGCTTCCATTTACCCCCACCCCCTCGAAAGCCCCGGCCCAGCAACAACTCATACACCAGCACCTGGGGATGGGGAAAAGAGAAAAAAAACCTAAACACTAATGCCTCCAATAATGTTGGAACTGGAAGGTCTGAACTGACCACCTGTCCAGTTCCAGGTTAAAGATGAGGTACCCTGTCCAAAAGCTCATGAAAAAATTAGAGGTGGGTACAGGATTGGAACCTAGTGTCCCACATCCCAGGCCTGGGCTCTTTCCCACTGGATGATCACCAGCAGAGCCCTGGATCCTAACCCTCCTCGTCGTCAACATTACCCTTTGGTTTACTTAAAGAGTTTACCCCATAGCTATCTGGTACTTCTGTCCTATTTAACCCTTCACACAAGGCTAGAAGTTTACAAAGCATTTTCATCCCACCTCAATTCCTAACCCAGTGGGAGGACGCTCAGACTCAGTTCAGAAGAGCGACTTGCTTAAGTTCACACCGTGAACGGTCCCAGAGCTGGGCCCCTGGCCCTCCGGGCTCGCGTCGGCGGGGTACGAGGGGTTCTCTCCCTGGCCCCGCCCCGCCCGTCACCTTGGCCAGGTGCGGCCGCAGCTTCTTCTCGGCGCGAAGGAGTCCGGCGCTGGCGATCACGGCGTCCAGCACGGCGGAGTAGCGCTGCGTCTCGCACACCAGCGCGTACAGCTGCTTCACGTTCTGCGCGCGGCCGAGAGAGACGCGCTGGGCCGGGGAGTCCCCGCCCCGGGCTCAGCCTCCCGCCGCCCGGGCCCGGCCCGGCCCCACCACCAGCCCCGGGACCCCGGGACCTCGGCCCCTAGACCCCACCCCTCCTGCGCCCGGGTCCCGTTACCTGGAAGCGGCTGCCGTACACCAGCCCCTTGATGGAGCCCTGGCGGTTGTCCACGCCGGCCAGCACGGCCGCCGCCGCCGCGTACAGCGCCATGCTTCGCTCCCGCCCGGCTTTACGGCGCTGTCGCAAAGTGCGCTGGCCTTACGCCCGCTTTACGCCTGGCCCCGCCCCTCCGGGGTTCCCGGATCGAAGGGCCGGAGTGTTTTGGTTCCCGGAACTCGATATTGCGATTTAAGTGCCCCAAAAGGCATGTATCCGTTCACGCTCCTGCCAGTGTAAGGGGTTCGACGTTGGGAGTCCCTCTTTCCAATTCCTCATAGCTCCTCGATATTTTGTCTTTGCCAATCTGATTGGCAAACAACGGAATTTTACCGCTGTCTTAATGTCTGTTATTGAAGTTGAATATGTTTATTAGTTATTTGTATTTCTTCTCTTAGGATAACTTGCTACTATCTTTTGCTCACTCTTCCGCCATCTTTCTCTTAGTGCCCTTTATATATTAACAACATATATATCCCTTGTCTTATGTATTGCAGATTTTTTCATGGTTTATTGTTTGCCTTTTAATGTGGCTTATACTTGTTTTGGACAATGTCGTGTTTTCATTTTTAAAATCCTTTTATGGTTTCTGCCTTTGATGTCATGCTTAAAAACCCTTTCTCACCTTTACAAAGTAGAAATAACCACTAACTTTTACTGTATTATCGTTGTGGCTTCATAATAATTTTTATACTTACATCTCTAATCCATTTATAATTTGGATTAGAAGGGCTGTAACTTTGTTTCCAAATGGCTACTCTCTCATCCATGTAATGATTGTAATGATTCCTTTACAGGAAAGTCTTCCCTATCCAGAACTCTGGGAAGACAGGGTTGTGTGGTATTTGCCTCTGTGTCTCCAGCCCCCAGTGTGGTTGCTAGTACATAATAGGTGCTGTTGGCTGAACAAATTAATAAACTCAGCACACGTGTATCTCAAACACTCGCGTAGACATGCCCCCACAGAATAGAATTAGTCTTCCCAAACTGCATTGCCAACAGCACATATGCAAGGATTTTACAAAAGGGTTGACTCTAGTTAACTTTTTTAAATGTGTCCACTAGAAAACTTAGAATTATATATGTGACTATATCTCTATGGGACAGCACTGCTTTAAAGTCTCTACCCTAAAAATACCTTCCCTTAATCCCACTGTCTCTCAAACACATGACCACTTCTCTTCTTCCTGTCAAACTTTTTAAAAGAATCAGAAATCACTGCCTTTACTTCTTCATCACCTGCTTTAAAAAAAAAAAAATTATTGTGGTAACATATATGTAACATAAAATTTGCCATTTTTAAGTACAATTCATTGACATTAATTACATTTACAATGTTGTGCTATCATCACCACCATCCATTACCAACATTTTTTCTTCACTGAAAATAGAAACTCTGTATCAACTAAGCAAAAACTACCATTCCCCCCCCCACCACCACCACCTCCCAGCCCTATAGTAACCTCTGGTCTACTTTCTGTCTCTATGGATTTGATATTCTAGATTTTTCATGTAAGTGGAATCGTACTTTTGTCCTTGTGTCTGACTTACTTTATCTAGCACGTTGTTTTTCAGGCTTATCTGCGTTGTAGTGTGAATCAGAACTTCAATCCTTTTTATGGTTGAATATTGTTCCATTGTGTATATATACCACATTTTGTTTATCCATTCATCCAGTGATGAAAACTTGGGCTGCTTCTGCCTTTTGGCCATTGTGAATAATGCTGCTGTGAACACTGGTGTACAAATGTGTGTTTGAGTTCCTGTTTTCAGTTCTTTTTGTGTATATACCTAGAAGTGGAATTTCTGGGTCATATGGTAATTCTGTTTGACTTTTTCAGGAACCACCAGCTGTATTCCACAGCAGCTACACCTTTTTACATTTTCACCAGCATGCATGAGTGTTCCAGTTTCTCCACATCCCTGCTAACACTTATTTTTGTTTTTTCTTTTGTTTTCATAATAGCCATCTGTAGCAGTTTGATATTGATGAATTCCAAAAAGAAATAATTGGATTATTTTTGTAAACTGGTCTTTTCCTCTGGGCATATTAGAGTGTATTGGATTCACAGGTCTTACTTTTACTTGATTAAATAATGATTAAGGCTTTGATTGGGCCACATCAGTAGGCCCCCTTGGTGGGCAGATGCTAACAGAGAAACTGCACCGCAGAGAAGGGAGGTTGGAGTTTTGAGCTGGAGCCTGGGAAGTAAGCACAAAGAGGAGCAGAGCTGCTAAGCCTGGAGACACTAGAGCCCCAGGGAGAAAGACAGAGTCGGGCCTGATAGTATACAACTGGCCTTGTGGAGAGAGCAGGGCAGCTGAGCCCGGAGAGAAACAAGCCCCAGGAAGAGAGGAACCCAGGAAGACTGAACTCTTGGTAGACATCAGAAGCCATCTTGCTCCAACATGTGGCAAAAGACTTTAGTGAGAGAAGTAACTTATGCTTTATGACCTGGTAATTCTAACCTTCTACCCCAAATAAATACCCTTTATAAAAGCCAACTGATTTCTGGTATTTTGCATCAGCACCCCTTTGACTGACTAATATACCATCCTAATGAGTGTGAAGTGATATCTCACTGTGGTTTTCATTTGCATTTCCCTAGTGGCTAATGATGTTGAGCATCTTTTCAGGTGCTTTGGGGACATTTGTGTATCTTCTTTGGAGAGATAACTATCCAGTCAAGTCCTGTACACATTTTTTAATTGGAATTTTTGTCTTTTGTTGTTGAGTTGTAGGAGTTCTTTATATATTCTGGATATTTAGCCTTAATCACGTGCTATTATTTTAACTTCCTGTGACCTGCCTTCAACCCTACTCCACTGGGTCACATTCCTCTCAGACCTTTCCTGCTCTACTGTGATTTCACAGCCCTGCTGAGCACACCCTTTGTTGTCTAGCTCTCCTCCTTTGGCTTCCATAGCCTACTCCCAGCTGGCATACCCACCCATTTCTTTAACCATGTCTAAGTCTCCTTGGTCACCTTGTCCAACCTACTCAGTATGTTCTGGCATTCCATCCACTACCCTCCTTTCAATCCATCTATGTTCTCCCTGGGCAGCTGCCAACCCATCCCCCACCCTTGGAACAGACAGCTTTCAATCTCAGCATCTGGCTGGTAGCTACAGACAGAGGGGGCTGCAGGGGTCCACTTCCGCAGGAAAGGGGAGAGAAAGGGATGGAGCCTAAGGCTGATTCAGCTTTTGGCCAACAAATTTGTTCTGCTCTCTCTCATGAGCCCTTCTAGGCCATTGTTTGTCCTGGGAGCTAGCAGGGGATGAAAGAGATCCAACTCTCACACTCTCCCTACTGAGGATACCACCCCACTGTTGAGGATGCAAAGGGGAGTGGAATTTCCTACCCGGGTAAAGGGAGGGGACTGCCTGCAAAGGTTGGAGAACAGCCTCTGAGAAAGTTTGATTTGTGAAGCTCTGAACAGCCTTGAGGCAGGATCTTCTGTCACATTGCTGTAGTTGGGGTTACAGAGAACACATTCCAACCAGGGTTTGAACTGAGAGTGCTGCTGAATAACACCATCTGCCGGTGGGCAAAGAAAGTGCATATGAGGAAGTTACAAGTAAATAAGAGAGGCTTTTTTGGCATTTACAGCCTCCCTCCCCAAGGCCCTTGGAAGTGGGTCTGCAACCCATTACTGGGTCCATGTCCCTGATGTGAGCAACTAAACATGGATAATCCTAAAGAGCTAGAACAGGTTGAACCAAGTATCAAAGAATAGCAGTAACACACTATTCTGCCACTAAATCCCTACACAAGAGAGAGAGATTGAGCATCAGAGTAAACTCACAATCATAATCAGATGCCTAGACATCAGCAAAAAAATTACAAGCCATACTAAGAAAATTGAAGATATGTTCCAAGCAAAGGAATATATAAAACCCCAGATGAGATACAAGATTTGAGACAACTAATTAACATGGTTCATACAAATCTCCCAGGTCATTTCAACGAGTGGCTGAAGAGATAAAAGACATCAAGAGGACACTGGGCAAGCACAAAGAAGAATTTGAAAACATGAATAGAAAAATAACAGCTTATAGGAGTGAAAGACACAATAGGTGAGATTAAAAAAAAAACAACAGAGGCATACAACAGCAGACTCAAAATGATAGAAGAGAGAATAAGTGATGAAGATGACAGAACAGCTGAAATTGAAGAGAGATCAGAAAGAAAATAATGGAAAAAATTAAACAGGGGCTTAAGGAGTTGAATGGCACCATGAAGCACAACAACTTATGTGTCATGGGAGTTCCAGAAGGAGAAGACAAAGGAAAAGGGACAGAAAGAGTATTTGAGGAAATAATGGCTGAAAATTTCCCAACTCTCATGAAAGAAATATATTTACATGACCAAGTAGCACAGCATACCCCAATCAGAATAAATCTGAATAGACCTACTCCAAGACACATACTACTCAGAATGTCAAATGTCAAAGATAAAGAGAAAATTCTGAGGGGAACAAAGGAGAAGCAAACCATCACATACAAGGGATGCCCAGTAAGACTTAGTGTGGATTTCTCATCAGAAGCCATGGAGGTGAGAAGACAGTGGTATGATATAATTAGGATACTGAAAGAGAAAAATTGTCAGCCGAGAATTCTCTATCCAGCAAAATGTCCTTCAAATATGAAGTTGAGTTTAAAATATTCACAAACAGAATCTAATAGAATTTGTAAAAAAGAATCCACCTTTACAGGAAGCATTAAAGGAAGCCTTACAACCCAAAAGAAAAAGACAGGAGAGAGAGGCTTGGAGGAGAATATAGAAGAAATAGCAGAAAGGATAACGAAAAGAGTAAAAAGACAGACAAAAATAAGGTATGGCATATGTATGGCATATGAAAGTCAAAGAATAAAATGGTGGAAGTGAATAATGCATTTACAGTAACATCATTGAATATGAATGGATTAAACTCCCCAATCAAAAGATATAGGTTGACAGAATGGATTAAAAACATGAGTCATCTATATGCTGTCTACAAGAAACTCACCTTAGATCCAGGGATACAAATCAGCAAAAAGTAAAAGGTTAGAAAAAGATATTCCACGCAAACAGTAACCAAAAAAGAGCAGGGGTAACTATACCAATACCAGACAAAACAGACTTTAAATGCAAAAAAGTAGCTGCCACGGACAGGGCAAAAGCCGCCACGGGCAGGGCAGGTCGCCCACGAATGGAGCGCAGCCAGCCACCCGCGAACTGAAGCAAGAGCCGGCCGTGAATAGAAGCAGAAGCCGCCCACAAGCGGGGAAAGCCGCGCCTGCGCAGTGACCAAGTCTCAGCGCGTCGCCGCAACGGGGGGGAAGGGGAGATATGTAATAAAATAAATAAATCTTTAAAAAAATAAATAAATAAATGCAAAAAAGTTATAAGAGTTGCAGAAGGCTATTGTATATTAATAAAAGAGACAATCCGCTAGGAAGACATAATAGTCATAAATATCTATGTACCTAACCAGAGTGCCCCAAAGTACAAGGCAAACTCTGGCAAAACTGAAGGTGAAATAGACATCTCTACAATAATAGTTGGAAACTTCAACACACCACTCACATCATTAGATCGAACAACTAGACAGAAAATCAACAAGGAAACAGAGAACCTGAACAATATGATAATATGAGCTAGACCTAAGAGACAAGTACAGAATGTTACATCCCAAATCAGCAGATTATACATTCTTCTCAAGTGCTCATGGATCTTTCTCCAGGATAGACCACATGTCGGGTCACAAAGCAGGTCTCTATAAATATAAAAAGATTGAAATTTTACAAATCACTTTCTCAGATGATAGTGGAATGAAGCTGTAAATCAATAATAGAAAAGGGGGAAATTCGCAAATATGTGGAGGATAAACAACACACTCCTAAACAATCAGTGGGTCAAAGAAGAAATTATAAGAGAAATTAGTAAATATCTTGAGACAAATGAAAACGAGCACACAACTTGTTAAAACTTGTGGGATACAGCAAAGGCAGTGCTGAGAGGGAAACTTATAGCCCTAAATGCCTATATTAAAAAAGAAAAAGAGCTAAAATCAAAGACTTAACTGAACACTGGAGAAACTAAAAAAAGAAAAGAAAAGCAATCCCAAAACAAGCAGAAGGAAAGAAATAATAAAGATTAGAGCAGAAACAAATAGAAATTGAGAACAACAACAACAACAAAAAAGTAGAGAAAATCAACAAAACCAAAACCTGGTCTTTGAGAAGATCAATAAAATTGACAGACCCCTAGCTAGATACAAAGAAAAAAAGAGATGATGCAAATAAAAATAAATAAAAATAAATAAAATAAAAAACAGACATGAAAGGGGTGAAGGTACGACTGACCCCACAGAAATAAAAAGGATCATAAGAGGATATTATGAGGAACTGTATGCCAACAAATTAGACAACCTAGATGAAATGCAAAATTCCTAGAAACACAAAACCTACATTGACTCCACAAGAAATACAAGAATTCAACAAACCAATCACATTTAAAGAGACTGAATCAGTGTTCAAAAATCTCCCAAAAAAGAAAAGTCCAGGACCAGATGATTTTACAGGTGAATTCTACCAAGCATTTCAAGAAGAATTAACACCAATCCTGTTTAAATTCTTCCAAAAAATTGAAGAGGAGGAAAAAATTACCCAACACATTTTTTTTGGAGGGTCTAGGGATTGAACCCAGGACCTCATACATGGGAAGCAGGCACTCAACCACTGAGCTACATCCAGTCCTCAACAAGAGTTGGTCTTTTTGTTTGTTTTTCGGAGGTACTGGGGATTGAACCTGGGACTTTGTACATAGGAAGCAGGTGCTCAACCACTTGAGCTACAACTGCTCCTGCCAACACATTTTAAAAAATCAATTTTATTGATACATATTAATAAAGCATCCAAAGTGTAATGTACAATCAATAGTTGTGCATTCATCACTTCAATCATTATTAGAGCATTTTCATTATTAAGCGGTAAAGCTTTTTTTGTTTGTTTTCTATTATTATTGTTATTACTGGAATAATGAAATGTTCCAACACATTTTATGAAGCCAACATCACCCTAATACCAAAGCCAGATAAAGATACTACAAGAAAAGAAAATTACAGACCAATCTCTCAAATGAACATAGATGCAAAAATTCTCAACAAAATACTTGCAAATCAAATCCAACAGCATATTAAAAGAATTATATACCATGACCAAGTGGGAATTATTCCTAGTATGCAAGGGTGATTCAACACAAGAAAATCAATTAACATAATATACCACATTAACAAATTGAAGGGAAAAAAAACACATAATTATTTTGATTGATGCAGAAAAGGCATTTGACAAAATCCGGCATCTTTTCTTGATGAAAACACTTTGAAAGATAGGAATAAAAATAAATTTCCTTAATATGATAAAGGGCATATATGAAAAACCCACAGCCAACATCATACTCAATGGGGAAAGGTTAAAAGCTTTCCCTCTAAGATCAAGAACAAGACAAGGATGCCCACTGTCACCACTTTTATTCAACATTGTACTAGAAATTCTAGCTAGAGCAATTAGACATGAAAAAAAAAAGGCATCCAAACAGGAAAAGAGGAAATGAAATTCTCACTATTCACAGATGACATGATCCTATATTTAGAAAATTCTGAAATGTCTATGACAAAGCTACTTGAGCTAATAAATGAGTTCAGCAAAATGGCAGGATTTTGTTAACACTATGCTTGCTATTATGGCCAATATATATGTTACTCTGAATACATATTTATTTATTTATTTATTTTTATTTATTATTTTTTTAAAGATTTATTTATTTTATTACATATCTCCCCTTCCCCCCACTGTGGCCACGCGCCGAGAGTGGTCACTGCGCAGGCGCGGCTTTCCCCGCTTGTGGGCGGCTTCTGCTTCCATTCACGGTCGGCTCTCAGTTTGTGGGTGGCTGGCTGCGCTCCATTCGCGGGCGACCTGCCCTGCCTGTGGTGGCTTTTGCCCTGTCCGTGGCAGCTTTTTGCCCTGCCCACGGCGGCTCTGGCCCGCCCATGGCGGCTTGCCATTCTCAAGGCGGTCTACCCACTAGGAGAGGTCCCCGGGAACCGAACCCGGGGCCTCCCATGTGGTATGCCGGTGCCCTATCCACTGGGCTATCCAGCCGGCCCTGAATACATATTTATATACCGTGTTACTTAGTGATGTTATTCGAACATTTGTACGTATATCTGTGAAGTTGTTTGCATCAGTCATTTTTTTAAAAAAGTTACAGCCTATGTTTTTTAAGAGGAATGTTGAATAAATTTTTAAATTCCAGCTTAAGTGTCACAGCAGCCTTAGTTTTCAGGAAGAGAAGATCAGAGGTGACAAGGTCTTTCAGCAAAGACCCGATACATTTAGTTGCCATCTTCCAAGGTGATTGACTCCCAATTTAAGAACATTACATGGCTGTGTGTGACTGATGGGCTGCTCCATGTTGCAGGTGGGGAACTCTCCTAGGGTGGTGTGAGGCTGAGCTGAGATAACAGACCCCGGTGGGCCCTTCCATTCCTCATCTTTCTTTCAGAAACCAAATGCACAGCTTTGCTCTGCTATGGAAATTCTGCAATCAACTATTAGTTGTACTTTAAAGATTCAAAAGAGGAGTGGGGATGCGGGAAGTGGAAGCTTTGATCAACATGCAAAAATCATTAATGTTTCTTCTGTACACTAGTATTGAACAATCTGAAGAGGAAATCAGGGAAAAAATTCCATTTACAATAGCAACAAAAAGACTCAAATACCTAAGAATCAATTTAACCAAAGAAGTACAGGACCTATATGCAGAAAACTACAAAACAATGCTAACAGAAATCAAAGAGGGCCTAGACAAATGGAAAGACATTCCGTGTTCATGGATTGGAAGACGAAATATCATGAATATGTCAATCCTACCCAAACTGATTGCAAGACCAATCAAAATTCCAACAGCCTCCTTCACAGAAATAGAAAAGGCAATTACCAAATTTATTTGGAAGGGAAAGGGCACCCGAATAGCCAAAAACATCCTAAAAAAAGAAGAGAGACATGGGGGGAATTTCACTGCCTGACCTTGAAACATATTACAAAGTTCAGTGGTCAAAACATTATGGTATTGGCATAAAGATAGACACATCAATCAGTGGAATAGAATTGAGAGTTCAGAAATAAATCCTCACCTCTACAGCCAACTGGTTTTTTACAAACCTATCAAGTCCATGTTACTGGGACAACAGTCTCTTCAACAAATGGTGCTAGAAGAACTGGATATCCATAACCAGAATATTGAAAGAGGACTTCTATCTCACTCCCTATATAAGAATCAACTCAAAATGGATCCAAAGACCTAATTATAAGCCAGGACCATAAAACTACTAGAAGAAAATACTGGGAAACATCTTAAAGACCTTGTGGTAGGTGGTGGTTTCTTGGACCTTATATCCAAAGCACGAGCAAAAAAAGAAAAAACAGAATAAATGGGATCTCCTCAAAATTAAACACTTTTGCACCTCAAAGGACTTTGTCAAAAGGGTGAAAAGGCAGCCAACTCAATGGGAGAAAATATTTGGAAATTACATAGCCAATAAAAGTTTAATATGGTATATAAGGAGATGCTACAATTCAACAATAAAAAGACAAATGACCTGATGAAGAAATGGGCAAAAGTCTTGAATAGACATTTGTCCAAGTAGAAATATAGATGGCAAAAAAATATATGAAAAAAATGTTCAACATCACTAATGATTAGGGAAATGCAAATCAAAGCTATAATAAGATATCATTTCATGTGTATTAGAACGGCCACTATTAAAAAGACAGAAAACTACAAGTGTTGGAGAGGATGTGGAGGGATAGGAACACTTATTCACTGTTGGTGGGAATGCAGAATGGTACAGCCACTGTGGAGGACTGTTTGGCAGTTCCTAAAAGAGTTGAATATAGACTTGCCACGTGACCCTGCAATACCACTACTGGGTATATACCCAGAAGAACTGAGAGCAGTGACACGAACAGATACCTGCACACTGATGTTCATAGTGGCATTATTCATGATGGCCACAGATGGAAACAACCCAGGTGTCCATCAACCAATGAATGAATAAACAAATTGTGTGTACACATGGGGGAATATTATGCAGCTTTAAGAAATGAAGTCGTGAAGCATATGACAACATGGATGAACCTGGAGGACATTTATGTTGAGTGAAGCAAGCCAGACACAAAAGGACAAATACTGTATGATTGCGCTGTTATGAACTAAATATATTGTGTAAACTCATGGAGTTAATAACTAGAATATAGGTCACGAGAAAATAGAATGAGGTTAGGGAATGGTAAGTTTAGGGTTAATCTGTGCAGAATTGATAAAAAGCTGTTCGTAGATCTTTGGAAATGAATAGAAATGGTGAAAGCACATCATAGTTTTTGAAACTAGCAGAGCTATTATATGGGTATGACAGTGGTTGAAAGGGAAGGTCTAAGGTCATGTATATTACAGGAAGGAAAGCTTAAAAATGGAAAACCTTGTGTGAAATATGAGAATGTGTAATACTGCATATACGACTGTTTTCTTTGAAACTGAAAAAACGTATGCTAATATTATAAGATGTTAAATTAGGCAAAAATACAACCAAAGCAAACTATGGACATAATATATAGTAATATATTAATAACCTACCATTAAGGGTTAAAAATAAAAGGAAATGTACTAAGTGAAAGAAACTAGACAAAAGGAACTCATATCATTTGACTCCATCTCTACGAAAGATAACTACTTGTAAATCAGAGAGATGGAAACAGAAGAGCAGCCATGTGGGGCAGGGGAAGCATAGAGGTCTGAGGCTTCCCGCCACTTCCCTTAGAATACAGCTGCAGCCTATAAAACTGCCTCCTCGCGGTCTAGAATTGACTCCTCAGCAAAAGGGTCTCCCACATCTTGTGGTGCAGACATCCGACCCTTTCGAGTGTGTGGGAAAAAGACCTCTTGCCACCTTTGGCTGTTTATGTAAGTAATAAACAGTCTGAATCGGAGAGGGGCTCGTGGCATCTTTGCTGGCTGAATCTGTCCAGCCTGGCCTTGGCCTTGACAGCCCAATTTTTGGTTACTCATTGTAATGGCTTGAGTTTGATTTAATTATGAATTCCAAAAATATAGATTAGATTATGTTTGTAAGCTAATCTGTTCATCTGGGCATGATTAAGTTATGAGTAGGGCATTAACTGCCACCTCAGTGAGACATTGAGTCCCACCCCTCGGTGGGCGTGGTCTCAAGTATAAAAGGCTAGACAAGAGGAAGCAGATTGAGAAAAGCAGATTGAGAGAAGAGATTTGGAGAAGCAGATTTGAGAAGCAGTTCTGATGTTGGAGTGAGCCGATCGCCGGATAGGCTACAGCTGGCCTTGTGGAGAGACGTAACACAGAGAGTCTCATGGTCTACAGCT